>APFE031349322.1:131533-214006 GCA_000404065.3 Pinus taeda
ATTTCCTCTGTTGGTGCATTACGTACATCCTTAACATATCCTCTAAGATCATGTTGACCCTCTTTGTCTTTCCATCTCTTTGCGGATGATAAGTTGTGATGAAGGGAAACTCTGTGCCCAAGCCTGCAAATACCTCTTTCCAAAACTTGGAAGTGAACTTTGCATCCATGTCCAACACAATCTTCTTTGGAACACCATGCAGTCTCACTATCTCTTTGATAAACACCTGTGCTACCTCACTGGCTGAATATGTAATCTTTACTAGAATGAAGGTAGCTACCTTGCCCAATCTATCAACCATGACCATAATAGAGTCATGATGCTTTACTGTCCTTGGAATACAAGTGATAGAATCCATGGAAATGACCTCCCATTTCCATTCCGAAATCGCTATAGGTTGTAGTAAACCACCTCAATGCTTACATTCTTCCTTAACCTGTTGACAATTTAAACATCTAGCCACAAAATTTGCCACTTCCCTCTTTAGATTTGGCTAATCGTAGGACTTATTTACCATTTTCAACGTCTTCTGATATCCTGGATGACCCAAGTATGGCTTGGCGTGAACTTCCCTCAAGATAAGATTCTTGATCTCATTGCAATTCAACACATAGAACATGTCTCTAAATCTCACCAAACCATCTGTCGTGAGATGATAGTTTGCATCCCAATCACCTGTACCTGTACCTTCACTTGTACCTATGCTCTATTATAACCTATTCATCTTGTTGTCTTGCCTGCAATATCCTATCCTATAACTATGTCCCATAAGAGCTCATAGTTGCTATATGATTTACTTGTACCTTCCTGCTAAGAGAATTTGCAACTCAGTTCTCCTTCCCTTTGATGTATATGATCTCAAAGTCAAACTCACTATGGGTAGCTAACCATCAAGCTTTCCTGGCATTCAGATTCGGCTAATCAAACAAATATCTCAACCCACTATGATCACTCATCAATGTAAACCTCTTGACAAGAAGATAGTGCCTTCACATCTTCAATGCGTGTATAGTCGCTACTAGCTCAAGATCGTGCATTAGATATTTCTTCTCATGCTCATTAAATATCGTGACTTATAGCACACTACCTTCCCTTCTTGCATGAGAACTCCACCAAGTCATCTCTTTTAAGCATTTGTACACACTACAAACTCCTTATCCAAATCCGCACTTTTAGCACTAGTGCATGTGTCAACAATTGCTTACGCTGCTCAAAACTAGCCTCACATTCTCTTGTCCATTCAAAATTCTTACCTTTCCACTGCAATGATGTGATAGCATATGCAATGCGTGAGAATTTCTTGATGAAGCTCCTATAGTAACTTGCCAATCCCATAAATGATCTCACCTCATCCACACTCTTAAGAGCTACCCACTTCATAATAGCCCTTATCTTTTCTGGATCCACTGTTATGCCATCCTTAGAGACAACATGTCCCAAATAATGTACCTCTGTCTGAAAGAAGTTTCACTTTCTAAGTTTAGAATATAATTGATTCTCTCTTAGCAACCTCAACACTACTGCTAAATGCTCGACATGTTCTTCCTCATTCTTAGAATATACCAATATGTCATCAATGAATACAATAACAAACTTGTCCAGATAAGGACCCAACCCATTATTCATCAAACACATAAATGTAGCTGGAGCATCAGTCAAACTGAATGGAGCAACAACAAACTCATAATGCCCACACCTGGTCCTGAACATAGTCTTGAAGATATCCTCTTCCTTGATGCGTACTTGATGGTATCTTGATCCCAAGTCGATCTTAGAGAACATTGTTGCTCCCTTCAACTGATCAAACAAATCATCAATCCTTAGCAAAGGGTACCTATTCTTGATCGTTACTTTGCTCAACTGCCTGTAGTCAATGCATAATCTAAGAGTACCATCTTTCTTCTTCACGAACAACACTAGTGCACCCAAAGGCGATACACTTGGCCTAATGTACCCCTTGTCCAACATTTCCTTTAGCTGCAACTTTCACTCAACCAACTTAGGTGTGCTCATCATATAAGGTGCTTTTGATGCTAGGGCTGCCCCTGGCACCAACTCGATAGAAAATTCTACCTCCCTGTGAGGTGGAAACTTTGTAATGTCCTCAAGAAATACATCCCGAAATTGCTACAAAATTGGGTATCTTCTTAACACATCTGCATCCTCAACCTCCATACCCTTTTCCTAGAAATGTATACTGCAAACATCACATAACCTTTTCTGCAACTACGCTTAGCCTGCAAAGCGGTAACCATCCTCACTTATGTAGGCTTCTTCTTCCCTTGCAAAGTCCTCTTTTCCCCACTATCGTCCACACACTCAATGGCCTTATCGAAGAAATCCTCTTTGGTTCTATGAAGGTATAACTAATCCATACCCAAAAGCATACTATACGATCTTATTGGCAATACATTCAAGTGTGTTGTTGTAGGCATACCATTTAACTCAAATGCACAAGCTTTTACCCAATGGTGAACTCGCTTCTTTGTACTTGTAGCCAACTGTACCAACCAAGATTCTACATGCACTTCTTTTCTCAAACCACACTTATCCACTAGGTCAGGATTAATATAACTATAGTTAGAACCAGGATCAATCAAAATAGAAACAACTTGATCAAAAAGCTTATTGTCCATCTCAATGATCAATGCATGATGATCCACTTGCCTGCTGTCCACAACTGCATATATCCGAGGAATGCTATGACCAACATCACCAACTATATGCACCTCCTGAGCACTGTAGATCTAGGGTCTACCACCACTCTAATATTGTGGACAATCCCTCTTACAATGATCCTTGCCACATATGTAACACTACAATTCTCCCCACCACCACCTCTAGCTTGCTACACTCCATGTCCTTTCTCAGTTGTATTGAATCTATTGTAAGGAACTAAATTTTCTTTCTCACTTTCATCTTGATGTCTTCCTCTTTTTTTCTTTTTTTCTTTTTTTTTTCCTTTCGCTTTCTCAATTCTTTTTAAGTCACTCTTAGGCTCAACTCTACGCTTTGATTGCTCATAGCAATGTTTCAAATTTCGAATGGACTCCTCCAACAATCTAGGCTCATCGAACTCAAATTTGTTTATGTATGCAACTGCAAATCCACTGATGAATCTCCAAACCTTGGCCTTCTCCTCCCTGAGGTAAGGCACATATCTCAACAACTCCAAAAATCAGTTAGTATACTCATCATCTGTCATAGAACCAATCCGCAACTCATAAAAATCGTTAGCTCTGTTATCATAGTACCTCTACGACAAGTACTTCTTCTAGAAGAGCATTTCAAATGCATGCCATGTCAAATCCTCGTCATGTATACCTTTAACATTCTTCATGTCTTCCCACTAAATATTCACTTTACCTTTGAGAATGAAAGTGGCTATCTTTGTTTTCATGTTTTCTGAATAATCATGCAATCAGAAGAATTTCTTCATACCAGGCAAACATTCTTCTGCAACCTGTGATTTCTTTATCTCTCCATCAAAGGTAGGTGGCTTTACCTTCTTAAACTCATCCAGAAAGTATCCCCTATCACTACTCTTGTAAGGATGATGACGATGACGATCATGATGCCTATTAGAACTAAAACTGGAATAGTAACTGCGTCGATCACCTCTCCTATCCGGAGTGTCCAATAGCCTGCCATCTCTGATCGTGTCAGACCTATCCAACTTGTGTCTACTAGGAGACCTACTGCCATATGCCCCATTAGTTTTGTCCCCATGTCCATGGCTGATTCGAAGTGGTCCCTATCGCTGCAAATCTGACAAAATTTGAAGAAGTATCGCCATTCACCTCTGCTTGTTTCTCTTGTGCCTACATGATTATGTCATTATCTACTTTGCAACTCCTTCTTCCTTGCTTTAGGCTTCTCAATGTGTCTTCGAGGTTAGAAGAATGCCCCACACCATGCTGCCCATCTGATGCATAGGGAAATTCTATGTAGTCTACCACCTTGCATTCACAATAAACCAATGTACCTTAGCATAATTCGGGGAGGATACCTTGTTTACAATATCATAAAATCAATGTGATATATATATATATATATAACATAACCATAATAATATATATACATATATCAAATAAGTGTATCGACACATAAACTCCATTCTAGCTAGGGTCTAGTCATCAATGCAAGGCCATATCAACAATGCATGTTGTGACCTCATGCATGACAACAACCATTACTCCATTGCACACATTTCCACATGCAACTATCAACATGCATAAGCAATGCTTAATCAACTAGACATACATGTGAACACATGTAGTCAAGCATAAGTGATCAATTCTTGTAATCAACCTACAAGATTGATACATGTAATTGAAACATTCAAGAATGCACCTACAAGGATGTAGTCAAGCGACATATAATCAACATGTAAGCGACATATAACCATATGCAATTAATCATAAAATTTCGACGATGCATTCCAAAAAATCACATCAAGCTCCTCATGACAACCTTACTGCAATCATGATCAACATGATGCAATGCAACAAGCACATGGAATGCAAGGGTAAGATACACACATGCAACTAACATGCATGCATGATCAAGCACCTTCACCCAAGGAGAGCGCAACCACGCTCTGATACCAATCCGTAACACCCCCTCCTCCCAGGTCCACCTAAGCAGCCAACTAGACGGGCAAACATGTGATGAGAGAGGTTACTACAAGGGATTCAATCTCCTTGGTGACCTTAAGGAAATGGAATTGACAGAACATCACACACAATCATCCAACATCATCAGCAAAACCCTCAGGAGACAAGTCAGCCACTCATACAGCATGTCCCTCGGTCCCATTGTTGTTCTAGATCTCTTAGGCCATAGTCACTCTCATGTTGTGGGCAAGTGAGCGACCAACAACCTAAAGTCACTCTCATAGGCCTTCGTGCCAGTGACTGTGGAATTTCTCTCACGGGCCTTTGTGTTAGCTACTGTGGGCTTTCTCTCATAGGCCTTTGTGCCACTGACCCTGAGAATTGAGCCACTTTTCTAGCCCAGAATCCCGACCTCTACCCAAAACTTGCTACAACATCCAGAATCCATCAAAGACATGATAACAACGATGATAAATAAAAAATAAACCTCAGGACTAGGCCTGAGCATCCCCAACTGGGATTGACATTCTGTCAAACACTTGGCATTGATTCAACCTATAGGTCAAGGATACAAGACAAAGCATAAATAGATGAAAGAACTTATGAAACATAACCAGAAGGATCACCCCCTTCTACATTGGACTATTATATCATTAATTAGGTCTTGCATCCATCCATTTAACAATTACAAGTAAATGCATGAAATAACCATGACATGAACCAGTCATTAGCCATGCTTATAACCAACATTAAACCATATAAATATAAGAGATATGACAACCATTAAATCCACTTATAAACAAGTACAAAATTAAGAGAACATAACTTTTATTAATCATAGGCAAATCCGACCAGGTTTGGGACTTCCACGTACCACCCGATTGTAGACATGGCTGAACTAAATCTCTCTTTCAGCTAGTCATCCCTGTGCCATATTCCAAGCATGAATGTGGGATATCATAGAACAACCAATCCAATAATAACCAAGGGAATTTAGAGTTTAAACCACCTCCACCCTCACCAAACCGTGATCACACCAAAAAAGGTGCTCCAATAACAATCGAACTGAACTTGGAATGCCATGTGGAATCTATCACTATCCTTGAGAAATTTTCTGTCTCCTTGTCTCTTAGGCTTTACCGCAATCCAATACTGGATCACTAGGCCCTAAATCAAGACCAGTCTCTCAAGATTTATCACAATCCAGACCTGAATCACTAGGCCCTAAACTGAGACTTCTCCCTCAGGTTTTACCATGTATCCCACCAAAACCGATCAAGGGATTCCTAGGCCTTTAGGAATGAACCTTGAGACCACCTCCACTCCGGATTTTGAAATCCATTCGGTAAACCAAAGCAAAAACTGAAATAAATATCCCAACACCATGGCATTTGAAAAAAGGTAAGGCTAGGTTGAAAACCACTATCATAACCCGATAAAACCATGCCACCGATAGCAAGAGATCCATACACCAACATGCAAAGCCATGCATGTCCAAACCAGCTAGGAAATAATACATGCAAAAGGTTACCTACAAGTATTCCTACCGAAGGTGCTTGATCCTACTCTTCTTCCTTGATCCTTGCTTTCCTTCCTTTCCCTTTGCTTGCTTTTCTTTCCTTGATCCAAAGCTAGAGTGCTCCAAGAAAACTCTAAGTGACTAAGTGAAAGAGAGAGAGAAAATAATGAGAGAGATCCAAGCTTGAATTGAAAAAAGGTTGAACTCACAAAAGCCATGAACTAGTCCTCATAAGCCTTTTTATTAATGAGGCCTCTATTTTCTTCATTTTCCATTAGTTTCCTTCAATTTCCTCCTCACATGCAACCTGTGACTTTTACCTTCCTTTTCTCCTATTTTCCTTTATTTTCATAAATAAATGTGCCAAAAATTCCCTTTTGTCTTTTAATTCCTTTGCCTTAGCCTTTGCCAATTTTCCTTAGCCAAAACACGCATCCAGTGATGCCCACTAGGATATCTTTGCCCAACATTCAGCTTGGAATAAGTTTCCCTTAACTGTGGTCTTATTTTGCCTTTATTAACTTTTATTATATGAAATTTTCACCAGGGTTGTTACAGTGTTTGCATTCCTCACATTCTTCAATAAATACTAGAAGCACTTTGTCACACGGCATGAGGTTAGTAACACCTCCTCCAACACTCTCAATGACTCTCTGTCAACCACTACCACAATTGACCAAAAATTAATAATAATGAAGTATTTTCCATGAAATACTACATGTCTGATTGAATTGTTATTTCAAAATACATAATTTCATTGCAATAATAGTGGGTACTTGACTGATTCATGTCCAAAGATGTGGGGAAAGAGTGGAGCTTGACCCTATACCAAAACAATAATAGACATTTCATTACCAAGAAAATTTAATGGCACTCAAAGAAGCTAGATATTGTAGATCCCAAGTGGGGTAGATGTCCATGTGTGCATATTTCTATGTCTATAACCCTAATAAAATATATATCAAATATACTAAGAACCAACGGGGATTAAAAGAACAGAAGTGTAAACCTCTAACACAAGTGATTGAGTTTGCTCCTCTAGTTTTTTTATACCTCTTGTGCTTAAAACTAATGTTAATATGGAGAAATTTAGTTGTGGATATCCTTTGTTTCCAAAAATACAAGGTTGGTGTGACACAAGGCAGTATAATGCACTTTGATTTTGACTTACATTACTTGTGGAGGTGTCACTTGCACTTGTTCAATCTTTAGACGTTGACTTGGTCCCCAAGCAACAATGGCTATAACAAAAATAAAATAAAAAATATCAGAAGGCATAATGGAAAAGCAAGGAGAAATAAAATCCTGAAAAGGGAAAGTTTGTGGCTGATCGCTACACTGATTATTCAAGCCCTTCAAAGCGACAGGTTTCTAAGGGTGAGCTTGCAAGCCGAAGTTTCCACATTGAGACATTTCCTTGAGAGCCGACATTCTCCATAGGGCACATAGGTGAAGACGAATATCATTAGCCTGGGTAACTGGGACGAAGTACTGGACATGGTAGGCTTGCAACTCTAAGTGCTTCAGATGTCACTACCAACCCCGATGCTTGAGATAGATGCTAATTTTTAAGTGGAGGGAACAATGAAAATAGAGGCTTTTGATTGGTCAAATGAACAATCTTTAGTCACCCGAAGTTGACAAAGAAAACACCTTTCGGCGTAATTATGTTGGCTAAGACCCCAAGATAAGTATCACGTTATGAAACGCCCACAACACTAAGACTTTAAGATGAGACTTCAAGATAAGCATAGACTCATCCATAGTGGATCTTTAGACTCACTAAAAAAAAACTCGTGTTTGTCCTCAGACACACAATGTGATCTTACATTATACACAATTAAGCATAAATCATGAACATTGAAGTCTAAAGCTTAAAGGTTGAGACTCTTGACATGTCCACACCCATGGGCCATTATTATTATATATAAAACACTCACTAGATTTTTTCTTCATTTAGGTGAAATAATTATTTTTAATTTGATTTTGAGTTTTATATAGTTTCTTTAGTGTTGGCACAATGGCGATAGATCTCATTTTTTTATAAAATGAGTCTATTTATTAGCTTGATTAGAAAATATATATATATATATTGTGGTTGGATATGGAAATCTCAAATGTGTGTTTACCAAGGTTATGATGCTTTTGATACATTTACTCTTGAATCTAAGCATACCTGGGTTTGTTCCCTTTAGGTCTTAGTTTGTCTACCAAAAAGCCCTATTCTTTTTCCTTGTTAAAATATTATGAATTTCTTCAAAATCCATGCCTACATATTATTACTACTAGAAATGTTAGAATACTCCCAAATTCTTATTTAAAAGTGATTTCAAACTTGTTTTAATTATTTATAAGGTCCTCCCTAAGTCCAACTCATCAAATTGAAAGCTAAAAAGCATTGTTCCTCTTCAAAATACATTATATTTAATGGGTTTGAACAAGCTATTTGAATTTTTTTTAACAATAATTTAGAATAATTTGTAAAATCTTTGAAAATACATAAATAACGACTAAACATAATTGCACCAAATCATTGGCTAGTTTGTCATTAGGAATGAATAGAGTTGAATATGTTTGACATTTTTAAAGTAATATAAAACATAAACGTCTATGATATTACTTGGCTGAAGCTTATTTTATGGTCAAGTCAAAATTAAAAAAATTACTAACACAAAACTTATATTAACAAGAAAATATATTTTTACATTCACAACAAAAATTTAACAAAATACATAATACATGATATTTAAATGATGGGTAAAAGGAAACTAGTCATAAAAAAATTACTTGATGGGTAGGAGTGCCCATCAATTTATACTTGTTCGAGGTGATCCTTTCATTTCATATGTGTTTTATGTGTTCAAAATATGTGTATTAAAATCATTTCTATAAATAATAATAATAATAATTAAATTTTAAATTTATGGTGAAGCAATTTTTTTTAACAATAGCCAAGTATTTTGTAAAGACTTTTTTAGTGAGGCTGGTCTCAAAGATGTAATTTTTTCCTAAACCTAATCTCTATTTTCTACATACAAAAAGTGTTAACCTTCATATTTGTTAATCTCGTTGTAATGTTTGTATACACACCAAAAATGATCAACTAGAAGACAAATTTACATCTAAGGAGGCACACAAAGTTTGATTATATAATTGATAATCTTTGAAGTTGATTCAGGCTTAATACCATTTGGTGATTAATATCCAACTATGTATGGAGTTCATTCAAAGGTCAATACCAAGATTTAACTTTAAACATCACTTTGTAGGAGCATAATTGGTGGAGAAAGCATCCTTCCAAAGTGAGGGATGCTTCTTGAAGTGTTCATATGGGACATTGATCTTCAACTAGAGCATTTATCTTCTGAGATATTATATTCACCTGATAATCATGAGTGGGCACACCAAAAATGATGTTCATTATTAACTCTACTTGTGAATATGAGTTATGAGTTTCAACATGGGAAACTTGAGCACCACTCCCAAAAATGCAAAGGATATAACCATCGGGCTAATAAACATCGACCAAACCTTCAAGTCATGCATTGCAAATTTGTAACCGCATACATTTGGTAAAGGGGGAGAGAATTTGACCACCAAGGTGGACAGAAGTAGAGTGTCCAAGGAGCACATTGAGATGAGAAAGAAGTCCAAAGAACGAAGTTCCAAACCATTGAGAAGGAGAGCAATGGATTTGCATAGGGTTAGAGACTACATCACCAAAAGCTAGGGAACCAAGATGAAAAGAATATACAAGGAAACTCTGATGTGAGCACTTCAAAGGAGGAGTAAAGTCAAGATAACAAATCATGAGTGGAGGGAATCCCAAAGAGAATATTTATAAAGCTTACTTTGTTGATGTGCACATCCTAAAAACTTTGGCAACCACCTACAAGCATCAATGGCATCAGTAGCTTCCACTACAAAAATCAATTTGACAACCCCACCCATGATTCTCTCATAAAATGCATTGTAAATATTTTTACAAATATGTGAAATTTAAAAAGGGGTCCGAGTCAAAGGGACACAGATTCCAAAGCTGGGGAGGGGGATTGCTTGCTTGGGATGTTTGAGGATTCTTGTGCAGAGAAAGAAACCTGAATTTCTTGGACAACCATTAAAAGTTGGTTGGTGCATGAATTAATGAACTTGTTCTTAAAATTAAATGAATTGTAGAAAGAAAGTACACAAGCCACATTCCTTGAAAAACAACAACAAGAAAATAGGACAAAATATTTATGAAGGGGATTGCATAGTGCAAGCAAGAGAGGATGAGGCAGTAAATTTGGCTGAGAAAAGAGGCTAAGGAAGCAAAGATGAGGGATGAAGAATCCCTACAGAACAAGAAAAGGAAAAAGTAGAGGCATTCAAGTGCATACTAGAAGAGAGACCCCATTCGGGCATTGAACAGAAAACTCTGGTTCAATCAACGAGAAGCAGAAAGTAGGAGAGAAGAAAGGAGAAGAGCAGAGAAGAGAAGGGAAGGGATTTTTTTTCTCTGGTTCCCTTGAGATTTTGGGTTGAGTTGCTAGCCTCTAGAGCCCTTTAATAGCTTGGGATCCCTGGAGGCTGTGGGTTGAGATAGGATCCCTAGAGCCTTGTAACAGCTTGGGCCTCGAGATGATGTGGGTTGAGACAGAGTCTCTAGAGCCCTGTAACAGCTTAGGTCCCTAGAGGTTGTGGGTTGGGATGAAATCTCTTGAGCCCTATAAAAACTTGGGTCCCTTGGAGGCCATGGGTTGAGATAATAGACTCTAGATCCCTGGACAACTTTGGAATAGTCCAAGCTTGGAGCTTCATCAAAGGAAGACCTGATTGAAGACCTTTGATTACTGCATTATTGTTACAATGGATTTTGGACTTCCTAGAAGGAAGTGAATCATTGTGTGTGCACTTGGGGGTGAGGCATAAAACCTCTGGACTCCCTGTGTTGAAGAAGATGGTAGTAGTCAGCTGGTGGGATTAAGGAAGGAGGTCCGTTGGATTCCTTATTCAGTTGGTAGCTAGTGATCCTTTCCCTTAAGCAAGCAACCCCCTCAGACTCTAAAATCTGGCTCGAGGGTGACAACTACAAGTAAGTGTGGTTGCAATTGTCTATGATTGAAGTTTTATTGGTTAATTTGAAGTTTGTGAAATTGTGGAAACAAAGCAACCCATATTCAAATCTCCCATGTAGCGAGCTTGATTTATGTCAAAGTGGACAAGGTATAAATCTTCAGAGGTTTATTGGTAGTTACATGTTAGGAAGGCTACTGGTTTCCTCTGGGATACAAAAAAGAAAATTATTTTGTTCTAACATTAGAAACTCTTACAAAATCTTTAAATTGACTCGAAGGGAGAGAAACAAGCAGAAATAACCCTAGGTACCAAGACAACAATTGAATGTCAAGAAGGGAAAATTCCAAATTATTAGAGGACATTATCCACACTAAACTAGTAATATCCTTGAAAGACCAAGGCTGGTGGAGGTTCCTCATATACACCCAAGGGGGCGTCACCTCAGCCCCCTGCCTTCACCCTAGACCCCCAAGGGGCACACGATGTCCCAGAAAGGAGAAAAGGAAACCCAATTAAGATATTCCCAAGGAACCCAAATCTAGCAGCATGCCCCTCGACTTCCTCATAGATCCCTATAACAATGTTTATCCCAATTTCAGATTGAAAATCAATTTTAAACCAAAATAGAGGTTGCTAGGACCTAGTATAGTAGTTAAATAGAGTAATCATATCTTGAATTGGACCTCATGTTTTGTAGGTTCAATTTGTGCCAAGGGATGAGGATGAGTCGAAGCTTCTTCTCCTACCATGGGAACCAAATCGTCCTCGATCGCAAAATGAATGTTACATCAACCCCACTCGCCTTCCCATGCAACGAAATGAAAATTACCACCTTGCTCATGAAGTTATGTCGTCATGTAGTTGCAACATGAACATGCATGAAGAGCATGTGGAGGGGGGGCATGCCCTCAAATACAACCCCTTCCTTGGCCATTTGAGTTTCCCACTTCTAATAGATTTCTGATTGTCCTTTGAAGAATAGGGTGGGGTATATCGACCCCCACCTAAAACCTTAGTAATTAATTGAGATTTTGTTGGATGGGAGAAAATGATAATTGATCGTTACCTAATAATGATACTCCTGATAGTTTCATTGCTTATTTTGCAATTATGTCAGCATTGATATTGTTAGTCCTTAAGACTTGATAACATTGAAATTCAAAGAACGGAGAAAGAGTACTTATTATGCTTCCAAGGATTACATTGAGAAAGGGGTCCTTAGGCTGAGATCCATTTTGAAGATGGATGATTACAAGTTTGGAATCTTGTATGAATAAAATCATATCAATATTTCATGTGTGGTTGAAAGAGACACCATGATGTTGGGAAAAATACTGAGAGGGGGGGTTGAATCAGTGTTTTCAAACCATTAAACTTTTCAATTTCATATCTTGATTTCTGTATGCGACTTTACTAAAGGGAACTCGCGTGTGTACACAACTCTTATTCATATAACTAGTGTATGTCCAGTAAAACATATTTTTCAGTTAATGCATCTTTTGTTTATCTTAATCCTGTTCATTAATATTTCATTCAATATTTTATAAACTGTAACCATGTGCAGTAAGAGCAAAATAAACCATCACACATAAGCAACACACATGAACACCAGGATTTAAGGTGGAAACCCAACGTGGGAAAAAACCATTGTTGTTGTCATCTCTGCCTTTTTTTAATATAAAGAAAATCTTCTTACAATCTTGTATTGACGTAGACTCATGCCATTATGCAAGCACCCACATGCAGAAGGATACAACCTTTCCTCATTCTCTAGCAGACGCTAGAAGGGAGCACCAACCCCTTGATCTCGTTTACCAACACCCACTGGAAGGGAGCTCCAATCCCTTGATCTGATTTACCAGCGACCATTGGAAGGAAGCTTCAACTCCCTCATTGAAGGCTCGAACCTTCAACACCTTCGGGGACCATGTTTCTTAAATTTTCATATTGGATCCACCTGCTACAACACATCACAACTTGTAGGCCACCTTTTCTCAAATTTTCAGACTGGACCCACTTCCAACATTTAAGCTCAAAACCAATCATTAAAACTAAAACTTATCATTGTAACTCAACCATTGAACCAACCAATCACTGAATCAACTGAAGCTCAACCAATCAAATAACACCTAAATCAATCAACTTAAACAACCATAGCATGCATCACTATAACTAGAATACCAATCAACATACTATGCATCACAGATGCTAGATTATGTTATTGCAAATCCTGATCAACCATATGTCAAAATATGTACGCTAATTTATAGTAGCCAACCCGTGTGTGTATTCGCTTTCCATGAAGCATACCTGCGTACAGATCTTAAATCACTGAATTATGAAAACTAAACCACTATCACTCTGAAATAAATACTGAATCACACACAGATCTACTGCATCATTATGAAACAACCACAAAACCTTCATTGAACTTTAATCACAAACAACAAGCATCATCACCATTCTTCAATCAATCAATCCTTAATCAAAACATCATTGTTTAAGCCCAGATCATCAAGAAGACTTCATTTATAGACATCAGAAACACAAGAAGACTAATTAAATTGATCATACATCCTTTTCATCAAAACCTTACTTTATGTACGTGCTTTTCTTAAATCATATCCACGTGTATACATGCTTTTTAGGAAACAAACCTGCGTATATGCAACTTACTAGTATCACACTCACGTGTGTACGCACCTTTCAGGCTATAAAACCTCCCGTATAGATCCATAATTTCTGATTCAGGCCTTCACTGCAACACATAACTTCAGACATACCCAGATCTTGACATACACAAAAAATCATGTGTTAAGATGCTATCAACACAGATCAAATCACCTCATAATCAAGATTTTCATCTTAGATCTATTGGATCTGATCCATCATCAAATTCCCTGGTGAATACATAGTTTTAGATCAAGCAAAACATCAATAGCCCATTACATGCATATTTTCTTCAAATCTAATTATTCATAAGATATTCATCACTTGCACCCACTATCACTTTAATCTTCATTTCCTTATATAGCTTAGCCCTTATGCAATACTACAGGTCAAAACCATACTCCAACTGATGGTTTTCTTAGACAGGATCAAAACATCTGTTGTTCGTCTCGATACCACAGGACAATAACATGGTAAGGACCCTTGGTATTTAGAATACCATGATGCAAAAACTATATGCGCCTTTTCTTCTTCATACTCGAGTGTGTACGTGGATTTTCTTAACAAAACTTGTGTATACTTCTTGAAATTTCAACTTTGGCATTCCTCTGCCTCTAAACTCCTATGCCTTTGATCAAATTCTCTATCACATGTAGACACGTCCTATTTACATATTCATCAAGTAGGGTACAGTCAAAGGACAACTCATCAGGTATGTTTCCATCAAGGATAACACATAATTCATAATGCCAAGAATCTCCCCTTTGGACTTGATGGCAACCACTTTGGTGTTTGGTCACCATAACCTGTAGATACCTTAAAACACAACAAGACAAGCACCAAACTTTTCAAACACCAAGTTACTCTCCCCCTTTGACATCAAGCGAAAAGGGTTGATCAATGCTGAATGAAGGCTTCCGTAGATCTGAACTGCTGAGTATGAACGCTGAAGACTGACCATGGTCCCTCTGAGAACATGCTGAAATTTTTGAAGGATGTATAATGAAGTACATGAATCTGTGACTCATATGACTTGTCCTATCACAAAGGACTCAAAGTAACATCAATCACCTAATCACAGTGGGTTTACACATTTGACTTCATTATTATATCAACTTCTGAAGCATAGTGGGGTTACAAATTACATCACATGTCCAAAGGACTTGATCACAATAGTCCATACATGACTAAATTTTACAGTGAGTACATCATAGGTCTTTACATGACCTTTACATCAAATGATAGATATGACATTTATAACCAAGACAAAAGACCTCAATAAGACCATGATAGTCATTAGCAACTATCATACACCATATATGATCTGCACCATAAGCATATGTCAGTAGTACCAAGAACAACAACCTATACATGTCCATCATCAATTTGCGAGATAAGACAAAGTAGCTTCAATATCATCAACCTGTTGATAAACATCATTATGTATCAAGAAAACATAATGCCAACAATGCATTATTATAGAAATTCTCCCCCTAAACCTCTGCCAATATGTTCACTGTCAGATCTGATCATATCATCTCATATATTAGTAAGAATAATCAAAGTATCTTCATCAAACAGTCATCCATCAAGGTATCGACAACTTATAAATGCCAAAATAACTTCTAAATATCATCAACAAACTGTAATCATCAACCATTAGAATAGGAAAAATCAATCAGTAATTGACTAAAGCACATTAGACCCTTTTCTTGAGTTCGTCCCACTGTTTCTTCATCATACCAAGATATATGCGATTGTTCAGTTCAGAACTCACATATACATGTGACTTATCTTCATAGGATCTGTGTACAAAAAGTGAAATACTGAAGTTTCACACCTTTAGCTCCCCCTGACCCTGTGATGTCTGTACCTATGCACTTTTACTACACCAGAGGCAATTTCAGTAGTAATAGTAACATGAAAATAAAAAACAACCATGGGAGTCATCATCAAGACACATATGTATTACTCCCCTTGAGATTACACATCACTGATCTCGAGTACTTGATAATCAACTTTTGTTCTCATGAGGTCAAGTACCTCATGCCACTTCAGTAGTCACTGTTAGAAGTATTCATTTAAGAATAATGGACCACAATAGGCACCATCTTCTTTTACTCTAAGTCTGAATCTTTCTCATATCTGTGAGAATTTCGTTCTTCAAACACATATAATTTGTCTAGGTTTCTATATCCTCTTGCTATGACTTTTCCAGTTGCTTCATTCATAACCTTACATTTGGTTGATGTAAACACAATTATATTTCCCTTATCTGCCATTTGACCTACACTTAGAATATTCCGATTTAGCTCTTGAACTAATAAAGCATCAATTGCTCCTCTAGTTTTATTAATTACAGTTTTACCTTGTCCTAGAACTTTTGTTGAAACATTAGTTCCAATAATAACATTACCATGTTGGTTTTTCCTGAGAGACTCCATTTTACTATTATCTCTAGTCATGTGATGAGAACATCCACTATAGAGCAATACCACACCTTATTTGTTCTTCTTCTTCATGCTTATCATGATAAATGTTGGTGGATCGATCTTTTTCAGGTCTTCTGACATTAATGTTCTTATCTAGTTTCTTACCATGTTGTCTGCAACGATCCATAGAATCGTTCTTGCATTCTTTTGCTACATGCCCAAACTTGTTACAAGAATAACATCTTATATGTTTCATATTCCTTCTATTGCAATCAATGGCTTTATGACCAAACATATTGCAAGCAAAACAATATCCCTTAAAGTACCTCGAAGTCGATGATCTTTCTGTGAGAGGGTTATTAGCTTGAAGCACTCTACTTCTGCAATTCGCTACAACATGTCCATAATTATGACATATAGAAAATTCAACATTATTGATCAGAGGAGAAAATCGATTAACACTTCTATAGTTAGGAGTAAATGATTTCCTTTGAAGATTTTGTTTCCTTGGTTGTTGATGAGGTTGACTTATTACCTCTTTGTTGAGCATTTCAGATTTTGCTTAAGAATTCCTTGTCTCAGTTTGTGAAATATATTCTCCTTCAATAGTTTCATGAAAACCAAGACCAAATTTGATGGCAATAACCTTTGACTACTAAGAATATTATCCAAATCTTAGTACTATCTTGAAATCGCAAATGTCTATCTTTTTCTTCTAATTTTCCTTTTAGGATGTTTACCTCAACCTGATATTGCTTTTCCTTTTCTAGATACTGCTTCTTCATAATTTCTTCAACATTTCTTCCTTCCTCCATTTGTTGTTTTAATTTTAGAATCTCTCTTTTCAACCCATTTTCTTGTTCTTCAAATGTTTGAAGTAGTTGTTCATTATGCTTATTTGATTTTTCAAGATTTCTCTTAGAGAGACGACCTTAGCTTTAAGACCTTCACAATATTGGTTAGATACCATACCAACATGATCCTTGTTATCATAAGGCTGCAACTTATCATTAAGATTAACAATCTTTTTCAAAGCAAGATCAAGTTTTGTTTTAAGATCAAAAATTTCTTCTAACTTGTCTTCTTTTGAATCAACAACTCCATTTGTCATTTTGGACACATTGTTAGATATAAGATTGCCTGAGAAATCTTCCTTTGGGACTTCTTCATGTATTTATTGTATCTTATCCCACACTTGCTTTACAGTAGTATAATGCATATCCTTATTCAATATTGAACCATATATGCTAGAAAATATGTTACTCAAAGCCTTACTATTCTTTTGCACTTCCTTGTCCGATGGAGGAAACTTGGTGTAACCTTTGCACGCTAAATGCCAAACATCGAGATTGATTAGATTATAATTCATATTTCCTTTCCATTTTTGATAATTATCTTTGCTTAGCATATGCACATGTCCATTGATTCTAACATTCCTTGATCTACTGCTTCAAGATGCATTATTTTTGAATCTGTTTTCTCTTTAGAGTGCTTACTTTCACTTTTACCCATAAGTGAAAGCTCAGTGGTTTCATTATCATCATCACTATCATTGTTGCATAGACAAGAAAATGGATCACATTTTGAATAAAACCCCATACTTGATGATGCTCTGTCTTCTTCATTCTTGATCAATAGAAAGCGGGTTGCTCCCAAACTCTAATATTTGCTAGCATCTATAACTGTTACTGCATCTGATATTCCTATCAAAGTTTTCAATAGAAGTACCCTTTTCTTCTAGGCCATCAAGCTCATTACTACTTTTATCTTCAAATTCCATAAGTAAGTGATAATATTGATCAGATTCACCTTTTTCACCATTTAAAAGACCATCACTATCTTCATGTGTATAAAAACTTCTCTTGTTTTCAATTCTCTTCCTATTTATTTTTGTAGCTTCTTTTCCTTTCTCTTGATTTTCTCTATAGGGACAGTTAGCAACATAATGACCAACTCTACCGTAGGAAAAACATTTGAAAGGAAGCTTACCTTTGAATCTTCCAGTGCCCACTTGGAGTCTTTTTACGAAGTTTGCCTCTTCTTCTTCTGATACATAACCTGATTCTTCCTTTTCTTTTCCTTTTGTAGTAGCTTTGAAGGTTTCTTCTCTCATGTCTGAAGGACCACATTTCCTTATCTCAAATGTTATCAATATTCCATGGAGTTGATCAAGTGTGAGACTTTTCAGATCCTGCATTTCTTCAATAACAAAGACTTTGGAGTCAAAGATCTGAAAATATTTTCAACAATGGTAGTATCTTTTATTTCTTCACCAATATTTCTCATGGAATTAACAATTTCATATACTCTAAGAAAAAATGTGGCAATGCTTTCATCATCATGCATTTTCAATGTCTCATACTGTATTCTAAATGTTTGAAATTTAGTGCTTTTTACCTTGGTGTCGCCCTCATGATTTTGGATAATCTTATCCCACATTCCCTTTGTTGTGTTCATCTACATTACCTTCACAAACTCAAACTTAGACAAACTTTCCAAGATGGCATTTACAACTTTTGCATATGGTTTCATGCTATTTCTTTCCTGAAGTATCTGAAGGAATAGAGGCTGGATATTGATATCCACTTTCACGATTTCCCATACATCAGCTCCTAGTGCCTGCAAGTATGCTCTCATCTTAAATTTCCAAAAGACAAAGTTAGTTCCATTAAATATAGGAGGTTTGATAGAAAATACTTCGTTGTGACTACTCATCTTGATGGATCTCCTTCAAGTGATCAAGCTTCTACCAAAGGACCTGCTCTGATTCCAATTGTTGGGAAAAATACTAAGAGGCGGGGGGAAGGGGTTGAATAATTATTTTCAAACCATTAAACTTTTCAATTTTATATCCTGATTTCTCTATGTGACTTTACTGAAGGGATCTCGCATGTGTATGTCACTGTTATTCACACAACTAGCGTATATCTAGTGAAACATATTTTTCAGTTAATGCATCTTTTTTTATCTTAAGACAATTCATCAGTACTTCATTCAACATTATATAAATAGTAACCATGTGTAGTAAGAGACAAATAAACCATCACACATAAGTAACACACATGAACACCAGGATTTAAGGTGGAAACCCAATGTGGGAAAAAACCACCGTTGTTGTCGTCTCTATCTTTTTTTTTAATATAAAGAAAATCTTCTTACAATCTTGTATTGGCGCAGACCCATACCAGTATGCATGAAACCACCTGCAGAAGGCTACAACCTTCGATCACTCTCCAAAACCCACTGGAAGGAAGCACAAACCCCCTAATCTTGTTTACCGACACCCATCAGAAGGGAGCTCAAACCCCTTGATCTAATTTACCAGCTACCACTGGAAGGAAGCTTCAACTCCTTCATTGAAGGCTCCAACCTTCAACACTTTCGAGGACCACGTTTCATAAATTTTCATTTTGGATCCACCTGCTACAAAACATCACAACTTTTAGGCTATGTTTCATCAAATTTTCAGACTGTACCCACTTCCAACATTTAAGCTCAAAACCAAACATGAAACTAAAACTTATCACTGTAACTCAACCATTGAACCAACTAATCACTGAACTAACATAACCAACCAATCATAGAATCAATCAAATCAATTGAAGCTCAACCAATCAACTTAGACCCAAATCAATCAACTTAAACAACTAGAACAATCAGATCACTGTAACCATAATACTAATCAACATACTGTACATCACAGAAACTAGATTATGTTGCTGCAAACCCTGAACAACCATATGTCAAAATATGTACGCTACTCTACAGTAGAAAAACCATGTGTGTACGCGCTTTCCATGAACATACCCATGTATAGTTCTTAAATCACTTAATTCTGAAAACTAAACCATTGTCACTCTGAAATAAATACTTAATCACACATAGATCTACTGCATCATTCTGAAACGACCACAAAACCTTCGCTGAACTTTAATCACAAACAACAAGTATCATCATCATTCTTCAATCAATCAATCCTTAACCTAAACATCATTGTTTAAGCCCAAATCATCAAGAACACTTCATTAACAGATAACAGAAACACAACAAGACTGGTTAAATTGATTAGATATCCTTTTAATCAAAACCCTACTTTGTGTACATGATTTCCTTAAATCATATCCGCGTGTATACATGTTTTTTATGAAACAAACCCACGTATATGCGACTTACCAGTATCACACCCATTTGTGTACACGCCTTTCAGGGTATAAAACTCGCGTACAGATCTACAATTTCCGATTTAGACCTTCGCTGCAACACAAAACCTCAGACATACCCAAATCTCAACATACATAGAAAAATCACGTGTTAAGACGCTATAAACATAGATCAAATCACCTGATAACCAATATTGTCATCTCAGATCTATTGGATCTAATCCACCATCAAGGTCCCAGGTGCATACTTAGTTTTAGATCAAGTAAAACATCAATAGCCCATTACATGCATATTTGCTTCAAATCTAACTATTCATAAGATATTCATTAATTGCACGGACTATCACTTTGATTTTCAATTCCTTATATAGCTTAGTCCTTATCCAATACCCCAGGTCAAAACTATACTCCAATTGATGGTTTTCTTAGAAGGATCAAAACGTCCGTTGTTGGGCTCAATACCACAGGGCAATACCATGGTAAGGACCCTTAGTATTTAGAATACCATGGTGCGGAAACTGTACGTGCCTTTGCTTCTTCATACACGAGTGTGTACGCGGATTTTATTAATAGAACGCATGTATACTTCTTGAAATTTCAACTTTGTCATTCCTTTGCCTCTGAACTAATATGCCTTTGATCAAATTCTTTGTCACATGTATACACATCCTGTTTACATCTTCATCAAGTAGGTTGCCATCAATGGAAAACTCATAAGGTTGGTTGCCATCAAGGACAACACATAATTCATAATTCCAACACTTGAAATAATCCATAAGCTTTTACTTGGTTGTTAGTAGCCATCCCCAAACTCCAATTAAACCTTGTTTCAATTTTTCTTCGAGACTTTAGATAACCCCCTCCCTCGCGTAGCTACCACTCTTATAGAATAATAAAATATTAATAGAGATTATATAATATTA
This sequence comes from Pinus taeda, assembly GCA_000404065.3. Classification (NCBI taxonomy): domain Eukaryota; kingdom Viridiplantae; phylum Streptophyta; class Pinopsida; order Pinales; family Pinaceae; genus Pinus; species Pinus taeda. The sequence goes on from APFE031349322.1 coordinate 152,912, forward strand.
ATTATTTTAGATTGTTTAATATATATATATATATATATATATATATATATATATATATATTTTTTTTTTTTTTTTTTTTTTTCTTTTCTTTTCTTTTCTTCATAAAATGCAAATGATAATTTTAAAAAAATTAACTCTTAAATCACAACTTTATGCATTTCTATGTCATACATAATGTTATAATTTGTATTTTTTATGTATCAAATTAATTTTGTTTTTATATTCTCTATTTTAAAATGTTTGTCTTAAAAATATGTTAAAATGTGCGTTTTAAAAATGTGCCTTCGTATAATAAAGAGAGTTAACGAATCTATTAAACATTGATTTCTTATAAATATATTATTTTCTTAGCCAAATTAAATTAGTTAATGTAGTTTTGGAAACCTAATCTAGTAAGTACATCGATTGAGGCCCATAATGACCACAAACATAGTTAGCCTTAAGACTTGACGCTAAGACTTTTTATTTATAATTTACATCGCTCAACCACTCAAGCTAACCCATTGGGCTAAATCTTTCCACTCGTTATTATCATTGCAACCATGTTTTTATCTAAAAATGTGCCTTTCAACAATGATCCTAAAACCAAAATTGTAAAAAGGGGTGGCAGGCATGGGATGGGGGGCCAAGTTTTCGCTCTAGAGAAAAATTGGAAATTCCATATTCTTGGGGTCTCAAAGCTATCTCTAACAACCAAGTAGAGAGTTATGTTATGTATCGAGGTCTTATTTAGGCTTCTTCATTAAATCTTCATCAAAAAATTGTGGTAGGTGACTCTCACATTCTAATTTATCACCTAAAGTTTGGCTCCATCGTAGTTGATACAAAACTCTCCATTCTTCTCCAAAGGATTTGAATTTTATTGTCCAACTTTGAGGAATACTAAGTTTTTCATGTCTGTAGAAATAACAATGTTGAAGCTGGAATACAAGCCAATTTTAAAGCTAAGTTGAAACAAGGGGACCTATGATTAACTAGCAATGGTAATCTCCCCCCATTCCTTAATACCATGTGTCAATGGTTCTCATAACAGTTGGGCACCATCTCATGTAACTAAAGACCCCAATGTTTAACCAAGTTTTATGGAATGTAAATTTGTTTATATTAGAGTTTCTTTTAGAAGTTTTACTCTCAGAGATGTTATAATAATTTATTTTATCTTATAGATAAAAAATTGTCTATTAACTAGCTCAACTTAAGCTTGCAAAGACCTTTGATCCTAATAGACCAAAATTTATAATTATAATGTAATGTTGCTACCTATATTATGCAAATTATTAATACAAATTTCTTAATTAAAATTACAAAACAAAATAATAAATAATAATAATAATAATAATTAATATATTTGCACAACACTTCTTAAAAAATCCCTTTGTTTGTTATTATCACCACAAACCATGATTGGTACATTGCATCAATGTTTGGTTAACAAGATAGCTTGAAAAATGTGCCCAACATTGATTGCATTGAATACATACAAAGTAGTCTAAAGAGACCATAAATTCACCCAGAGAATAGAGGAATCCTGGCATGATTTTTGCCAAAATCCGACAGAAATTTTGGGAAATCTCGATTATTGCTGTCAAGTTTAAGGATTTTTGGGTGCCCAGAGGGTTTTTGATGGTGTTGATTCCATTTCCACCATGAAAAAAAATGATTCACACACTTCTATGATCCGATTTTTTGAAAAATAAATCGCTGGATTCCAGTGAAAAATAACTTTCCGTATGAATTTGTAGCCTTTGTAGATAACACCATTACCTACTTTATGTTAATCTATGCCAACATTAATAAAATGCTATGATACTCCAAGAACATGGGAAATCTTCAAGTATCTAGATAGGCAAACACAAAGCTCGATAGAAACATCATACAAGTCAAAGCAATCACAAAAAATTGTAATCTTAAGGTTTATGATAGTGATATTACATGCTTTCTTTGTGATTCATTTACTTGTTATCACAGTTTTATAGTTATTATACTCAAATTAAAGGCATAACTTAATTAGTATATTAATTGGTTTTTTAGTCTGAGATTGTGTTTTCTTGTGGTTTAATGTACCTTTTTAAATGTATAACTGGATTCAACACCCTAAAAAATATTTAAGTACTCGATCTTTGTAAGTTAAACAACTTCATTTTTAAAATTTGTACCAAGTTTTAAACAAAATTGATAATAATAAAAAATGCTTGCAAAAGGGTAATTTCATTGATTAATTACACTACAAACAAATTAAATAGTGTAAATAATGACATTTAAAGATATACTCAAATTAAATGATCTAAATTTAAAGATTATTTTAAACTCACAGACATGGAAGTGGAAAGTGTAATTACTTTAAAATGTAAGTTGTAATTTAAAAATGTATATTATTTTGTTTATGTGTTTAGTTTGATAATATTAATTTATCTATGCGTTACATAATTTTTTTCTATGTGGTTTATAGACCCCAAGTTTGGTGATCACTACGTCCACTTAATATTTGTACCAGGCAAATCCACCCTAAGGGATCACTTCCTGTCAACTCAACCATGAAGCCTGACCCAGAGGGTGTGGAGAGAATTGAACCCATGACCTCCTAATAGCAAAGGTACTTTAAAAACTGGGACTCGACTAATTAAGCTAACCCTTGGAGATCTATATGCTACATAATATTAATATATACATAATCAAATATTAATTTATTTATATGTTAGAATATGTATTTTGTTCATGTATTTTATTTGATAATATTAATTTATATTTTATATAATAGAATATGTGTTTTTTGAATCATATATATATATATATATATTGGAAACTTGGTATATCCTTCCATTTTCATTAAAATATAGGCAAGTTACATCCACATATGAATAGTTAGGTAGCCTCAACTTGCCGAGAGGGAAACCAAGTCTTTTGGCCACCTAACATCATGATAAACCATCCAGTAGAAAAAAATAATTAGTCTTTATACCCAAGCTATATAAGTTTGTATGTCTTTGCCTTGCCCAACTACTATTTGCCTATGAACATAAGAAACGGCATTTTGGAAATTAAAAGCTATTCACATATATAATAAAACAAAAATGAAACCATCTAGTAGACTACTCCTCTCCCTCGGTAGATGCATAATTTACCAGAGCCAGGTCCTTAGCATTGGATCCCGAAAGCATTGTTTATGAGAGAAGGAAAGGGAGGTGATCTTCAATTCGTTGAAGGTGGCCATCTTGTTTTTGCAGCTAAAACTATAGTTTATGGAAGTCCTACACAATTGTTGTCATGCTCAAAGAGATCTACTCCAAGGCCTTTCCCAAGCTACTCTTCGTGGACCAATACATGTACAAAGTCTGCTTAAACTAGGTAACACGACCATGGGTGTGCCTAGGATTTGGCGCCAATTCTTGCCAATCCTCCACCTCAATGTCCATTGAGCCAGCCTTTTGGTTCAAGTCAGCTTCCCAGTCCTCAATTAGTTGTTGATTTCCTCACTTGTCCCTTCATGGTATGTTGTGGCCACATCGTTTATGATGCTGGCGACCGATTTGCGGCTTTGAGTTTTTCCCCCAAAGGAGTTGGGTTGCTCTTCCTTCGCAGTCACCATAGTTCTCCTACCATGACCTCTAGTCGTCACTGCCCGCGCCCTTGCCATGAACTCACAGTGTGCAGTGGAAATGTGGGTAGGGAAAATTGCTTGTATAGGTGGTGGACCGAGCCTAGAAGATTTTTGTTTTCAGGTGACCCTACCACCCCACACACCTGCCAAGGGAGAAGTACAAAATGATGTTTTCCAATAAAAACTTTGGGGAAATTCCTCCCGTCTGTTCCCATGCACGCTATCCTTGCCATCCGAACCAAACAGAGAGACAACTTCCACAACCCAGAACCAGTAATCATAGCATTCAGAAGAAGAATTTAAGAGACCAACGATGATTACACCATAAGTGATGTCCCCGTACCCAGACGAGAGTTGACCCACAATTCTAACCTCGCAAATACTTCCATAGAGGTAGAGGGCATGGGAATTGGTTGGACATATAGAGAAAAACATACGACTCTAGGGCCAATAGGCATACAGGGAGAAAAAATTCGACCCATCCCTGGGAGAGATAGTAAACCTAAGCCCAGAGGTAGTGTTGTTGACAACCCATCCCCGAACCCAAGTATTATTAAACCAATCCAGAGGAAGATGGTCCCAGGGGCCAACCATAGAGGCACAGACCCCATATAGCCCCACCCGAGAAAGGATAATTTCAAACTGAACAGACATAGAAACCATGCCAGTCAAAAGGACATATTGCATCAGGGCTACACGCACCAGTAGCTTCCTGGAACCATGCTTTCTCACAACCTCAAGCAAATAGACACCATGCAGACCTAATTCCCATAACCAATAAGTTGTTGGATGGAGGAGGGAAAGAAGAAATAGGTCATATACCAGTTTGCCCTTGCCCAAAGAAGATTATCCCACCACCTCGCCTGGATCTACGTCATTCCTCTGCACTCGACGTCACCCTTACTCACTTCTTTACCCTGAACAAAAGACTTACCAGCAACTCTCACGGAGCACTTAACACAATGCCAGACCCAAGACACAATGTTGTTGCCACCTCCTCCGGGAGTATTAACCACTTGCACGCATGGAGCCAACACACTTATCACCTCTAGCATGTGGAGGGTGGTGGGTTTGTACCCCAAGGCCCTTTGCATTTAACTACCATGATGGGAGTGTTGTCCAGCTCACACCCCGATCGATAATATATATAATATATTATATAATATATAATATCTATAATATTAATATATATCTATTATATATTATATAATATTATATATATTTATATTATTATTATATATATTATAACAAATATATTTATATTATATTTTAAAATTTTATTACTACATTATGATTTAATATTTATGAAATAATGATAAATTATCATAATTAATTTAAATGTTTTGGAGTGGAGTTTTATATTATTAGTGAAAAATGGGTGATTGTCTTGGTTATTCTTTATATGTATACAATCAACATCCATCACGTCACATGCATGATTTGAAATTGGTGGGGGGGGAGGATTCCATTCCTCCTTCCCAACCACTCGGGACAACTCTAATTGACAAAAAAAAGTAATTATTACTGAAATAAAATTTCAAGTAAATAATTTTTGATAAATTAAACATATGGAGAGCTTCATTACCACTTTAGTGGAAAAAGAATGATGATTGTTAAAATGAATTTCAAATAAATCTCCTCCAATGGGGGTGCAAATGGGAATGATTACAGAGTTTCATTGTAACAAGAGATTTTTCAAAAGTGGCATGAAGGTTGTTATGGCGTGTCGTATGGGTGGTGAATGACTTTGGAGTGCAGTGCAGAGGTCTCATCATTTTAAATGGTGTGTTACTACTCTAGGGTGGTGAAGGTATGTTCTTTGTGGGAAAGTAGGTGAGGCTACATCCTCGCCCTCCTTCACCTCGTTTGGTTTGGAATGATGGTTCTATGTGTCTCTTCTGCATGTGCGTGTGTTTTGGTTATTTTAGGAGCTCGGGTTCCATTTGTTTAATGTGTATGGTATGGGTACCCTGCTTTGGTGCAAAGAGGTTTTCTACCTCTCCTTTCAGTAATTGTCTTTTATTATTGGTACTTTCCTTCAACTCCTTGTCTACAATCATACAATTGTCTGGTTTGTCATTATGTTGTCCCTTCTTCAATTTTTTTGGGGCTATAGTTGGTGGCCATTTTTCCCTTGGCCAATCTGGTGTTGATTCAGTATATGGTGGCAATATAGCTTACTATGCACAATCTACTTTTATTCCGGTGAATTATTTTCTAGGGTCCGTTGGTTTTTTTTTTACTGGTGTCGTCCCTTGGGTGTTAAAAATACTGTTTTGGACAACTAGTTATTCATGGACTTTTGGTAATGTTGGTTATGGTGTTAATATTTGGCTCATACTGACAAGCATGAATGTAACTCTGTTGTACCTATTTTTTATTGAATATAAATTCTCTTGCACCCGTTCACAAAAAAAAATTCAAATAAATCTTTTTTTGATAAATAAAACATATTAGATTATATCACATCAAAAATACTATTTGTCTATGAACATAAGAAACAACATTCTAGAAATTAAAAGTTATTCGCTTATATAATAAAACAAAAATGAAACCAACTAGCAGACTACTCCTCTCCCTTGGTAGATTTAGACTTTACCAGAGCCGGGTCCTTAGCATTAGATCTCGGAAGCACTATATGTGGGAGAAGGCAAGGGAGGCGATCTTAAATTCGTCGAAGGTGGCCATCTTGTTTCTGCAGCTGAAACTGTAGTTTCTGGAAGTTCTATTTATAGTTGGGGAAGTCCTGCAATACTGTTACCATGCTCACATAGATCTACTCCAAGGTCTTTCCCAAGATACTCTTCATGGACCAGTACAAGTACAAAGTCTGCTTAAACTGGGTAACATGACCATGGGTGTGCCCAGGATTTGGCACCATTTCTCGCCAATCCTCCGCGTCAATGTCCATTGATCCAACCTTTTGGTTCAAGTCAACTTCCCAGTCCTCAATTAATTGCCTAATGGGCACATTGTTTATGATGTTGGCAACCAGTTTGCAGCCCTGCATTTCCCCCCCAAAGGAGTTGGCATGCTCTTCTTTTGCAGTCACCCTGGTTCTCCTACCATGACCTCTAGTAGTTGCTGCCCACACCATTGCCATGAACTCATAGTGTGCAGTGGAAATGTGGGTAGGGCAAATTTCTTGTATAGGTGGTGGCCCAAGCCCAGAAGATTTTCGTTTTCAGGTGACCCTACCACCCCACACACCTACCAAGGGAGAAGCACAAAATGATGATTTCCAATTAAAAAATCGAAGAAATTCCTCCCATCTCTACCCATGCATGCTATCCTTGCTATCCAACCCAAACAGAGATATAATTTCCACAACCCAGAACAATTTATCATAGCATTCAGAAGAATAATTTAAGATATCAATGAGGATTGCACCATAAGTGATGTGCCCGTACCCAGACCATCACTAGCCCACAGTTATAACCTCGCAAAGACTTCCATAGAGGTAGAGGGCATGGGAATTGGTTAGACATACAGAGAAAAACATACAGCTCTAGGGCCAACAGACATATAGGGAGAAAAACTTCGACCCATCCCTGGGAGAGACCGTAAAACTAAGCCTAGAGGCGGTGTTGTTGACAACCCACCCCCGAACCCCAGTATTATCAAACCAAACCAAAGTAAGAAGGTCCCAGGGGCCAACCATATAAGAATAGACCCCATATAACCCCATCCAAGCAAGGATAATTTTGAACTGAATAGACATAGAAACCATGCTGGTCAAAAGGACATACTACATCAGGGATACATGCACCAGCAGCTTCTTGGAACCATGATTTCTCACAACCTCAGGCAAATCGACACCATGCAGACCTAATTCCCATCACCAGATAAGCTGTTGGATGGAGGAGGGAAAGAAGAAATAGGTCATATACCAGTTTACCCTCACCTAGAGAATATTAGCCCACCACCTTGCCTAGATCTGCATTGTTCCTCTGCACTCAACGTCACCCTTACTCACTTCTTTACCCTGAACAAAACACTCACCAGAAATTCTCGCAGAGCAGTTAACATAATGCCAAAACCAAGACAAAATGTTGCTGCCACATCCTCTAGGAGTATTAACCACTTGCATGCATGGAGCCACCGCATTTATCACCTCGAGCATGTGGAGGGTGGTGGGTTTGTACCCCAAGGCCCTTTGCATTTAACTACCATGATGGAAGTGTTGTCCATCTCACACCCCGATCGGGGGCATATTATATATATATATATATATTCCCTCGATCGGTGTTAGATGGACACACTTCATCATGTAGTGTAATGCAAAAGGGCATATATAATATATATATATATAATATATATAATATATATATATATATATATATATATATATATATTAAATATATATATATATATATATATATATAGTTATTAACTACATTATGATTTAATAATTATGAACTAATGATAAATTGTCATAATTAATTTAAATGTTATGTTGTGGAGTTTTATATTATTAGTGAAAAATGGGTGATTATCTTGGTTATTCTTTATATGTATACAATCAACATCCCTCACATCACATGCATGATTTGAAATTGGGTGGGGAGGATTAGATTTCTCCATCCCAACCACTGGGGACAACTCTAATTGACAAAAAAAAGTAATTACTATTGAAATAAAATTTCAAGTAAATAATTTTTGATAAATTAAACATATAGAGAGATTCATTACCACTTTAGTGGAAAAAGAGTGATGATTGTTAAAATGAATTTCAAATAAATCTCCTCCAATGGGGGTGCAAATGGGAATGATTACGGAGTTTCATTGTAAAGAGAGATTATTTACAAGTGGCATGAAGGTTGTTATGGCATGTCATATGGGTGGTGAAGGACTTTGGAGTGCGGTCCAGAGGTCTTGTCATTTTAAATGGTGTGTTACTACTCCAGGGTGGTGAAGGTACATTATTTGTGGGAAAGTAGGTGAGGCTACATCCTTGCTCTCCTTCACCTCCTTTGGCTTGGAATGACGGTTCTATGTGTCTCTTCTGCATGTGGGTGTGTTTTGGTTATTTCATGAGTTTGGGTTCCATTTGTTTAATGTGTATGGTGCGGTGAGGTTTTCTACCTCTCCTTTCAATAATTGTCTTTTATTACTGGTGCTTTCCTTCAACTCCTTGTCTACAATCATACAATTGTCTGGTTTGTCATTATGTTGTCCCTTCTTCAAAAAATCTGGGTCTATAGTTGGTGGCCATTCTTCCCTTAGCCAATCTGGTGTTGATTCGGTATATGGTGGAAATATAGCTTATTGTGCACAATCTACTTTTATTCCGATGAATGTATTTTCTAGGGTTTGTTGGTTTTTCTTTTACTGATGCTGTCCCTTGGGTGTTAAAAATACTGTTTTGGACAACTAGTTATTCATGGTCTTTCAGTAATGTTGGTTATGGTGTTAATATTTGGCTCATACTGACAAGCATGAATGTAACTATGTTGTGCCTCTTTTTTATTAAATATAAATTCTCTTGCATCCGTTCACAAAAAAATTAATTTCAAATTTCATAATTTTCAATAATTTTAATATTTATTTATTATTATTATTATTATTTTTCTAATAAATAAAACATATTAGATTATATCACATCAAAAAAATGTATACATTGATATGTACATGCATACTTATCCTTTTTATAGATTGATTTGTAAGTTTTATCTCTACTAACTCACACATGAGGTTTAATATTCCATTTTAATCCCTTAATTAAAATTCAATATCTAATTGTAGCGATGAGGAATATCTATTTTTTATAATGAGGAATAAGGTTGATGTCTTCACCTGCTTACTTTAATTTTCCATAGATATGTGTTCTATTGATATTCCTAGCTAAAAAACTTGAACATTAACAAGATTTAATTTTGTTTCTTTTCACTTAGTGAATTGGTTTGAGTTTGGTGGCAACTTTAACAAAATTAGTTATCTTTATTTATTTGTTTTGAACAAAGGAATTGTTTCCCTTTCCAAGCATGAGTTGCCTTATTTTTGTTATTTCTTATCCTCAAGTGATTCTAATCATAATGTATTACATATGAGGATTTGACTTCCAATAGTAGGACCAGGTCCATGTATGTGTCACATACATTAGGGGGAGGGGTTTGGAAATTAATTGATGTTCCTTTCTTTAATTGCAATTCGTTATCTTTGGGAGTTGCCCCTTGGGGTTTGTTTCTTAGTCATTATAACCTTTGGATTAGTTTCTTTTCAATTTTTTAATGAGAGACCTTAATCTTGGGCTAGATACCCTTTAGATGGCATATACATAGATGAAATATGTACTTGAAAGCCATATTTTAATAATCCAATGCTTGGATCCATCAAGAATCATCCTACTCTATAACTCTTCATCATGATAGATCTAGACTTGAGTAATGTTTCACATATTTATAAATCTATTGACGTTTTTTAAAACATGGTTTATGTTGATGTTAAAAAACATACCAAGTATTTTCTTTTCCTTTTAGAATTTATAGAATCTACACAACGAGGAGGAGATTCAATAGTCTCACTTACACTAGGGTTGTTGTGATGGTGCTACATTTGGGTTAAAATCCTAAAAGCCATAATTTAATGAAGAGGTTTGTTATTTACCAAAGGCCTTATTCAAAAACCTTCCTACAATGTTTAACATTGAAAAAAAAAATATTTGGAAGAATAAACTACTCCATATTCATACTTTGTCTTATACATCATCTATGCCTAGTCCCCTTGATGTCTTGCGCATGTCTATAAATGTGTAGATTGTACTATTTGAGTAGGTTAAAAATTGAAATCTCTCTAGTATATTTTGGAATCTTTTGTGACCACTCCAATCACCCACTCACACACTCACACACACACACACACACACACACACACACACGAGTTCAATTAAAGAGTTGAAGAGAGTCTTAGAATTTTTAGAAACCACACAATGAGGACGAGATTCATTAGTCTCACCTACACTAGGGTTGTTGTGATATGCATTATAATTAGGTTAAATTCCTAAAAACCATAGTTTGATGAAGAGGCTAACTATTTTCCAAAATGATAGGCCTTATTCAAACACATTTATGCAATGTTCAACATTGTGAAAAAAATAATAATTATTTATTTAGTGAAATAAATTACCTCATCTTCATATTTTGTGGTTCAATGAAAGCTATTATATATATTCAGTAAATGTGAATATTACAAGAAATAATCCATGAGGTGGCTACACAACGCTTGCGCTCTAACTAGTGTCACCTTCTCTAGTCAATTGTTTTTGGGTTAACTCTTGTCAGCTCAGTCAAGTAGAGTAAGGTAAGGGGGAAACCCTTAGTAGGCATGTCAGAGATACAATAAACTACTTCTCTACTGGAACAACCTCTTTTGTTCTCATTAAGTCGGGATCCCTCTTCTGCCTCTGAGATGAATAAGTGCTATGCACAATGAAAAATGAAAAAAATGAAAAGTCCAAAATTCAAAATGAAAAATGAATAAGGCAAAAGAAGAGAAAGACTTTGTGCGTAGGGAGGTGATGCAAGCAACTTCGTCGGGGTACTGACTAGGCTCACTGGCAGTGGAGCCATGCTTATGTTCCTATGTGACTCCACCGGGGTACTGTCTAGGCCTGCTGCAAGTGGAGCAACATCAGAGATGAAACTAAGACTCTAACGACTATACTGCTTGTGCTCCTATATACCCCTTAACCGCAATAGAAACAAATGTGTTGCCTTGGTTGGAATGTGTGTCAATCAACCAAGGACTTGGCAGATGCTACATCTTACAATCAAGTTAGTGTGAAACTAAGATGAGTTGAGAACTGAACAATACTTCCAGAGGTGTTAGACTTGCTTCTCACGAACAAGGTCTATGCAGTGAGCTGGAGTTCTACTAGTGTGTCGCCAAGTGTTGTAGCACCTATAACCACCCTCCAAAATTTTTCTCTAGCCTGGTTTGGAGCCTCCCTACCAACCTTACACAACACTTTGTGTTGCTATGTTAAGTACTCAAGTTTCAGTGTTTTCCTCAAACAAAGGCAGCTTGTCTATCACAGTTGATCCATTCCCCTCACAAGTTGCTCACCCAGACTTGGTCCAGCTACAGGCTGAGCATCTTCCACTTGAAAATTGTGTATTTATGGAGGGCGACTATCCTTCCCTCCAAGAAAAGCACAATCCTCTCTGATAGCCTACTAGGCTCCAAGACTGCATAATCCTGCCAGCCAACCCTCCCAACAGGATTTGTGCAAACTTTCCAAGCAGCAGGCTGTTCAGCCCAGGATTTGCACAAATCTAGGCAGAAGTCAGCCGCTCTACCCATAAATTGTGCAAATCTCTTGGGTAGCCAACCCAACTGCCAGCCAAAAATGTGTATTTTTCTCCAGCAGTCGAGTAGTCTCTTGCATGTGCAACTGAGTTGACCGGTTCCCTCCAGGACTGAGAAAAATAGACTTGCATTCATAGGTTGCTTTTCCCAAGGCAACATGCAAAGGCATCCCTTGTATCAAGGATCTATGTTTAGCAGTTGGAGGTTAGATGCAAGGAGCAATTCAGAAACCTCCCACCAAGTGTCGCTTCCCCTAAATTTCTGGCATGCGCGTCACAACCTCGATGTTATCAAAAAATATTAGCAAGACACTGCAGAGCTCATTCCTCAAAACAACCTTGTAGCTCTAACATCCCACATAACATCTAGGACCAATCGAAACATTCAACTCAGACGTTTTGGGGTAAGCTCACTTCCCATGCCTCGTGCAACATTTCTATCGCTTTTTGTGTTTTTGCTTATGTGAGTACTACTTGCTTGATTTCTTTGAACGCTTGCTCTCATTTACATATATATTAGCTTTTCCTAGCTGTGTTTTAGTTTTCGTTGCTATCTCACTGTTGTCGCACACATGAAACTATTTTTCACAGACGTTCGCCCAAACGGCGAACTGCCTCACCCACATGCATTTTGATATATTTTCTGAATCTTTCATTCATGTTTTGCATGCACTGTTAATCACTTCTACTATTACTTAGTGTTACCATGCATTAAATGACTTACTTGCTTTCAGTTTCCCATCAGCGAGTCGGGTCGACCTTGGCCCAAACTCTACCTTTACCAAGGCTGCATTGCGCAATCTGGGAAAGGAAGGCTCACCTTCCTCTCCAGATTTGTGCATTTCTGCCCAACACTAGCCTCCAAGACTATTTTGCACATTTTTGGAGGACAATGGTTGCTTGGCCAAGAAATTGCGCAAATCTATCCCTAGGCCAATAGTCCTTCCCAACTGGAATTGCACATTGCGTAATCCCAGTAGTCAGCAGCCAGACTATACTGTGCATTGTGCAATTCCAACAGTCAGTTAGTCTCCCGGTAGCCCAGACTATGGATTGAGCAGTCTTGGTAGTTGGTCTCCCAACCTCCCGGCCAAAATTGCTTAAACTTCATGATTATTTACCCAAGTATGTTGCAAGTCAGTTCTCATGTTCATTTTGGTTTTTGACTGACAAATTGCTTTCTATGAGTGTTTCCATGTCTCTAGGTATTGTAGGTGTTCATCTGCCTCTCATCAGTATAGGTACAATGGTTTCCAAGAGAGCAGAGTTGAAGATACCATTCAAAGCACGCTTGGGGATGCAGTCAATCAATTGTCTATGAGCTTTCCTACTCATGAAGACATCAAGTTGTTCGTAGAAAAGGACATCAAGCAACAACATCACAACAAGAAACATCATGAACAACAGTTGAAGGAAACATACCAAATGCAGTGAACACAGTGAATGTAGTGAATGCAAGAGGAAGGTTGTTGACAACACAAAGGTAGAACAAGGTTGCAAGCTCAAGCAGTTCCATTGATGATGAAAGCAACTTTCGAGACTCCAACTATGAAGTGACAGTAAGACATGAAGATTGCGTAAAGGCAGAAGATGGAAGAAAGAAGGAGTTGCATGTGCTAAAGCAACAACTTAGGAAGAACATGATGCTGCACATATAGACGAATGAGTTGCAGCAGGGACATGAATAGCAGTGGGTGCAACAAGCACTCCTGGATGAAACTACGCCCGTACAAATTAAATATCCATCCCAACAGCTAACACAGTGTAGACATCGTGGGCAGTGTTGTTGATCGCATGCAAGGGATTCAACAACATCCATGTCATTGTGCACACGCATGCAACCCAACACATTCAACACACTCACCAAGGCGAAGACAAGAAGCAAGTCCAATCGGAGCTGAACATGTACTTTGGTAAGTTGATGCGCATGACCACCAACACACCCTTGAAGATTAGCATGGACACTATGCATCAGTGTGTTGCCGGTTCACCACAGCGGATTGAGTGATGTCTTGTAAGGCTTGCTCAAGCCATGTTGTCTAACATGAGTACATGTGAATTGTAATGTTAAGTCATTACAAGTGTAAGTCAAGTGTCAACAATTGGATGTAACAGTCATAGAGTAGGTGAAGAGTCATGAGGGTAGTTGAACTGTCACAAAAGGGAATGTCAAGGGTTACCCCACCCTTTGCTTTAAATAGTCCCTCTTAACTCATTGTATTGGCTTTTGGTCAGCCAAGATTCTACTAAGACTATCTTGAAGAAGGCTTGGACAATATTGTAATGTGCCTTGGCTTCTCCACTGCACAGAGCTAGTACATCTCTTTGGAGGAGTAGGTGGATGTGGCTGTAACGTTCCACTATTGGGGCTAGCAGGTTTACATGGTGTATTGTATGATTGAGACTTACACTTCTTTATATAATAAGAGCCAAAACATTTTCATGCATATGTTGTTATTGTAGTTGGACTGCTCCAGTTGCCTTAATGATATATGTTGTTTAACTTACGTACTTTTGTATGAACTGATTCACATCCAATTATATGAATATCGTTGTTAATGTGTTGTATATGTTGTTAATGCTATCACCATCCATGTCGACTGCTCTGTCAGACATCAAACAGAACTTTCACATGAACCTTGAAGTAACAAATGTCGCACTTGTCTCAGACTGATCCGTGAATGTTGTACTTGTTAACTTACCTTGTATGATGTGACAGCCGCATCCGAGTGGACTGCTCCGCCGAAGGCTGTGCATGTCCTTTGTGTTGTGTGTTCTTAGCTGAATTGGGACTGATCCCTTTCACATTGGAACTCACCTTCACCTTCTTCTCCCTTCTAAATGTTAGAACCTCTCATACACCTTCCTTGACTCACTGCATTAGTCACACCCTTGCTACTGATAGAGTTACCTTACTTGCCTCTGTGCGACATCATGGTCAAGGCATTACCTTACGACCCACTGCTGGGACTCCTATGCCAAACAGTCTGGGGTCTAATTGGGACTTATTACTGGGGAGATCCTCTTGACATGTTGGCAGGTCCAACACCGTCAACACATCACAAGATAAAATGCGAAATAATCCAACAACACACATTCAACAATATTCGTACAATTTCATACAAAGTAGTTCAGAAGAAAATGTGTAAGTTAAACAATATACATTGCTAAAGAAACCATAATAGTCCAACCACAATAAAAACATATGCATGAAAGCATGTTGGCTCTGATATTATTATTATTAGTGAAAGTTCCATCCATAAATACACCATTAACGACCACTAGCCCTAATAACGGAACATTATAGTCAAGAACACCTTCTCTTCCAAATAAGCATACTTGCTCCACGTTGTGGAGAAGCCAAGAATCATCACAATACTCCCAAGCCTTTTCTAAGCCTAAGCCTAGCTAAAAACTTCTCCCAAAAGCCCCTTCTATGAGTTATGAGGTTCTATTTATAACAAAGGGTGGGGTGACCCTTGACATTCCCCTTTGTGACTCTTTGACTACCCTCATGAATCTTCAACTCTCTTACAAGTAACTCATTACATAACATGATGACCTTTCACATTCCACTAATGACTTGGAATTTCACTTACAACATATTACAATTTCCACATGTACCCATGTAAGACAAAATAGGCTAGAGAAAGCCTAACAAGACAAAATACTATGACTTCGAATTTTGGGGAAAGACCAACTCGGCAACCTCCACTTGGTGCTTCTCGATCACATATTGATGCCAATCTTGATACTATGTGATGATGTACCCAAACTTCTTGATGGTGTATTTATGATAGCAGACTCTTATTTCCATGGAATTCGAGTATATGGTCTTGGAACTTATGTCCAACTCATTATGAAGCATGTACAACATGGTGTTGACTATGACAGGACCACCAATGTACTTCTGCATGTTATGTGCACTCAGCTCCAAGTATTCCCTGGTGGCCTCTTGCCTTAGCTTCTCCCTTCTCCATGTACTCATCAACCTCTAGCCGGACTTAGTTCTTGGGTCTAGCCTTGATGAGGAAACCGATTGATGGGATCTTGTGTGTTGTCACCATAACATCCAAACTGTTGTACAACCACGCATATGAGGACTGTATGCTACTCACGAATGGGGGGAGATTATCGTATTTATGGATCAACATCCGGACCTTTGCTTTCTCTAGCTTTGCCTATGGCTTCATCTTCTTTGCTAACTGAAGTGGTGTACCTTTGTATCGCATTGTCCACTCTTATACATGGGAAATGGTAGCATGTATGTTCTTCAGAGTTTGAACAAACTCTTTGCTTCGCTACTGTAAGTCATGCACATGTACAACTACTTTATGCACGATGAAAAATATTCCATAGAGCTTCCACATGGTACTCTCAAGTGTTGATACTTCATCAAGAATCACTTTCCTCATCTCTCCCATTGTAGAAACTACACTATGCTCTTGAAGCTGTTCTTCCTCTTTCCTGGCAGCCTGCAAGTTCTTTGCTAGTTGTCCATTCTCATCCATTAGGAACTTAACATTTGAGCTGGTTTCTCCTGCATAAGCCAAGATGGCATCAACAAGGGCAGCTGGATGCTTCCTGATGTCTGGCACTATCACCCTTTCCTTGATGAATGCAGGTGATGCGTGATCATTCGGGAAGTGCTTCCTACACATCTGTACAATCCTTTTCTGCATCTCATCAAATGATAGATTGTACATGTCCATGACCAGATCATCATCATGGAGAATAACTTCTCCTTGCTCACTCGGGACTAGTTTTTATAATGTTGGTGGCAGAGATTAAGAGATGACCTCTGGTGCTCTCGGCATAAGGTCAATATCTTCATTTTGTGGATCCTGTTCCAACTCCATGTCTATCACTTCAATTAGTTTCTCAATCTATTGAGCCAACTCCCGATCCTGCATCTATTCACTCTCTTCTTCAGCTGCTGGCTATTCCGACTCATCAACCTATGTGGGTGTTGTTTTCTCTGTCACTACGCCTTACCTTTCTTCTTCTTCCTATTTTTGCTTCTATTCTCTTTCTCTCCTCCTTAGGTCCTGTTCTTCCTTCATATTCTTCTCCGCCTCCTATAGCTTCAATTCTGCTTCCTACAACCTCTGCTTTTCTTTCTTCCTTCGCTTTGCTCTCTTTCTCCATTGCTCCCTCCTTACTTCCGCTGCCAAAGCTGCTTTCTCTAAGAGAGGATCTACCTTCATCTTGCACCTTTGATCTGCCTTTGGATTCTCGACAATCTTCCTCTTTCCCTTTTCCTTCCTTGGATTTCTTCCTAGTGCTGTTGTTGTTGTTTCTTTATGTGCTATTGCTGTCTATAGAGCAACTTTCGAAGTTATTTCTATACTAATCGGTTCATTGAGTCTGGAAGCATTATAACAATACCTCCAAGGGTCCTCCTCCTCCCAATGAAATGTCACATGGATCAATGGAAAGTACAACCTTGTATAGTGGTCCTTGAAAATATCATGGGGATTATACAGATTAAAGTCTTTGGTGCCTAACTCAAATCCTACTATCTCCTTAGCTTTGACATCTGCATCCTTCAAGCTCTTAATCTCGTACAATCCGATCTACAAAGGAAGAGTAGGCCATGATGTTTTATTATTCCTATGCAGTTTTGTTGACAACCCTGTGGAGAGGTGATATGAGACCTCTTGCATGATGTTATACAACAAAATGACCTCCTCATCAACTTAGAGGTGAAAGGCATGATGACTGAAGCAAAGGCCACAATTGCAGGCCTTGATTCCACACTAACGCTGGTTGCACGCTAAAAACCTGCTTTATAAAGCTTGTTACCAAGCCTAAGGGAGCGTTAGTGACCCCACTAACTCATGTTACTAGTGAAGGGGCAGCATTAGTGAAACTAAGGGAAGTTCAATGGGCCAAGCCAACAAATTGACTCACAAATATCTAGATATTTATCCCTAAATTTGCCTAAGAAAAGCAAGGAAACATCCAAAATCAAGATATTTGGAGGATTTCTAATTTAAGAAAAGAAGGAAAATGGGAAAGAGCTGAAAAGCAGAGCAAGTTCATTGCTTTTTCCCTAGTGAAATCTAGGAGGAGCTTGGCAACCCTAACTCGATTGCTATATAAGAAAAGTGAGGGTTATTGTGAAAGGGGTCAGAGCATTTGAAAGGATAACCCACTAAGCTATTGTGAACTGTCATACACTTGAAGAAGTGAGCTAAAAGAGAGAGAGAAGAAGAAGGGGCAAGGGAAGACCGATACAACGGATGGCTGTGATCACTCTTCCATTATTAATACTGAATTGCATTTGTGTTCCCTACTCCATAGTGTCGGTAACATTGTTCATTGAGTTGTTCATTTCGATACTTGTTTAGATGAGTGGTTTAGTTGTATGCAAATAGATGTTCATTGTGCATTCTTATATTAGTTTTCAAGATTGTATGTTGTGATTGTGTTTGCCTTTCCTTTGTGTAGGAATTGATTTGAAGCCAACTTTGAGGGAGTTCTTCTTAGCTACATAGTGATCTCCAAACAAATCTAGAAGGAGACTTGAGGTAATCTTACAGTCTGTCGAAGGTTTCATGAATGTCTTTGAGGGTAGTTTTCATTCTCTATACACTATGCATTTTACCCCATAGCAAAATTGGCGACTCCGCTGGGGGCTATACATCTAGTTCCCAATTTACCTAGACTCTTCTCTGTTCTCTCTTCCTTTTAAGAGCTCCCTATTCTTCAGCAATCCTTTTCTGATCGACCAAATATCTTGCTGAATCCTACTAGTATACATTCATCTCAGAAAGTGATCTTGGAAACCCTTGTTGTGAAATATTTCCCACACTAACGCAGGTTACCAAGCTACACAGAGCTTCATAAAGCACTGTGCCTGTGTACAGGGAGCGTTACTGACCCTACTAACTCTCTGTAACCATTGTTACAGAGTGTTAGTCTCCCTTTGTCTTGATTTCCAATAGTGTCTGTGGACCAAAAGGGATAGAAAATATTCTCATGGGATGAAATAAGATCTATAACTGTGTTATGTCAGCAAAATCGGTGTCCTAGAAATTTATTTTTAGGAAAAATTTTTTGGTTTTTCTCTCTTAAAAATCATTTTTTATGAAAGAAAGACTGATATTTTGTATTCATCCTTCTATTTAAATAGTTGTGAGTTGCTTCATTTTGGTTTTCAGTAGTTGTTAGGAAATATTGGAAAAGAATCTTTTGGTTATGAATGTGTTGAAAGACTATAGATGCACAAACGAAACTATGAATATGTGAAAAATATGAATATGTAGAATAAAGCTTGTTTGCATCAAATTGATTTTTTTTTCAAAGCATTGTTTCTGCATGATTTATTGAGTCAAGAGTCTCACCATATTTAATACGTCAACACCCATACCGAAGAAAAATAATCAAGTACACATAAAATTTACATTAAAATCAATCAGTTACTCTTTTGAGCAAACCAACATTAGCTAGGCTAGGATCTTGGGATAAGCATGTGAGTGAACTACCCAAGGTTGAAAACCAAAGATAGTGTCGTTAACGAGCGAAAAATTCCTTCTACGCTCATATTACCGGGACCACTCTACTAACAATGGAGCAAAATACGAGACAACATCGGACCGTAATTGAAAGTAGCCCGCCTTCTCTTACAAATCCTTTGGGAATTCTGTGTACTGGGAGTCCCTTTGTGGATTTCGGAACTGAGTCGGGGACTCAGGTATCCCGCCCACACAGCGTGATGTCTATGACTATGTCCCCCCCCATGGTGATGTCTGTGATTTGAGGTATCTCTAGTGGCCAAACTTATAGGGACTTACACAAGGTGATTGGGACGGGCTATCCTGGTACCTAACACAGATGGACCTACTTTGTCTTTAGTTTTTGGCAGGGTGCTCGTCTTCACGAGAGTACTTGGCCCCTCAATCTGAGGTTTAGGCGAAGCTCTAAAGTAACCGTAACTATACATCTGGCCATCCTTCTCTGTTATTCATTGAGATACCGAGTTTCATCTATGGTGATCGGTGCTTATTAGACGAGGTATTTTCCCTCTGTTTTTTGATTGATA
Source organism: Pinus taeda (assembly GCA_000404065.3). Lineage (NCBI taxonomy): Eukaryota > Viridiplantae > Streptophyta > Pinopsida > Pinales > Pinaceae > Pinus > Pinus taeda. Next base: position 172,863 of record APFE031349322.1, read on the forward strand.
GACTTAGTGTATTTTTTATATTAGGTACCTGAGTATTATCATTTTCAGACTTTAACGAACATCATGATAAAATTTATTGATAAAATTAATGGTCACCGTGGCTACATCCGACCCTCATCGTCACTCTAGATGATTGTTAGGACTTCCTCCACTCATTGTGGAGGATCCGCCGAGCTCCAGTGAACGAGATTCCCCATCTTTGGGGAATCAGTCTCCCAGATCTCACATGAGATCTGTTTGGACAACTGACGATTCAAGTTTGCCAGAGGATTTCTTCACAAAAGGATTTCTTCCTCATTTAAACCCTCCGCTCACAAGTCAGTTGGACCCACTCTTGATTCCAGTGGCACAGTACTTGTTACTTCGGTAGTTGGAACATTTCCATCTATCCAGTCGATGAATAACGGGTTGTGGAACCTTAGGGACACTTTTGGTCCTTCACCACTCCCCCAATCAACAGTCTCCACAGCACCAATAATGGTGAATCCCGCTATCCCGTTTGTCCTAGGTACAACCACTCACACGACACCCTCTATGAGTGGAACCCAGTAGATGCCAGGTTCCACCCCTATGGTGCCACATTGCATACCTTCGACAAGTACCACATATAGTGCTCCTTATAACACTCAATGCGGCACTATGGGCACGGTTCCCGTTTACCAACAACATGGTCGACTTCCAATATACAGTTCAAACCCCCAGATTCATATACCTGGGGGGGTTCCCAATATGCACATGTCAGTAGGGAACGTAACAGTTCCCCCTCCGTTCTCAAGCATGCATGGTCAGTCACTAATTGACATGAGTGTTCCCTCTATCAATCAAAGCCAAATGATCAGTTCTCTATTGGGTGGGAATCCACAAGGGGTTCCCAACCAGTCCATGGGGGCACCCTACTCACATACTCAAATGAGTCAAGGGGGCACTGCTTATACTAGGGGCAATTCCATAGCCCAGTATCAAAATCCTCATGGAAATCCACTCTACAACACCATACCTCAAAGCAACTGCTACACCATGCAACCCATGTACACCATGGGGAACCAAACGATGAGAGGAGTGCAAAGATTCTCAAGTCATCCGTCATCACCATGGTTCGAGTCAGGGGCACCTAACTCTCTGCCATTTTTGGAAACATTCGATATCCCCGACTTATACAAGTTGATGAATGACCCCATCTATCATAACTTACAATGGCCGTTGATCCCGCATAAAATACCAATGGACATCCCAAAGTTCGATGGAAAACAAGGGGAGGATCTGGGCACCCACATCACCACCTACATCTCTAGTGTGTTTCAAACTCTATGGTGGATGATAGTGTATGTTTGGAGCCGGCTTTGAGGGAGTTCTTCTTGGCTGCATAGCAATCTCCAAACAAATCTAGAAGGAGACTTGAGGTAATCCTCTTTCCATACTTTATTAACTTATATTTGATAGATGAACATGTGTATAACTTGGTAGCTTCTGCAGATAATCTTACAGTCAAAACCCACCACCGCTTAACGATTTTCATATCGAAAGGCTAGTTGAGTACTTTGTAATTTGACCCCCAAAAGGGGCACTTCGACGCACAATGCATAATACATCTACACGTGCCGCCCAACACTACAACATTGTAGAGGATTTGGCGCAAGCGCCATCAGCTATGTCAGTGCTTGAAGTATTACAAAAATGCCCAACGCAATAGAAAACTTTTCTTTTGGCTATTGGAGGTATTGACCCAATGGATTCCATGCTTGCTATTTTCAACATGGACAAGTGTAAACCTCCCCTTTCCCACTAGCTTGAATTCCAGGTGCATATCACTTCAAAAGGTAAAGGTATACACAGAACTGTCATCAACAAAGGTGCTTCTACCTGCGTCATGTTAGCTTCATGTTGGCTCACCCTGGGTTCCTTAACCTTGTCCCCATCGTCGAACTCCCTTAAAGCTTTCGAAAGTCACACCTTTATCCCAAAAGGATACCTAGCCAGTTTCCCCATCACTTTGTGTGGGAAACCCGTAATGGTGGACATAGAAGTTGTAGACAAAAAACTCGACTATAGTCTCTTATTGGGTCGTAGTTGGACATATGCCATGACGATTGTCGTATCTATTGTCTTTCGCATCATCCAATTCCCATTGGATGGAAAGATAGTTACTGTAGATCAATTGTCTTTCTACACCCCTGATTATTCACCATTACCAAGTGGCTCCGTACCCCTAGTAGGAGGTGGAACTGACTCTTAAGTTAGTTTAGGTATTGGTCTACTAAAGGCTTCTTCCCTCATGGGTTGTTTTCCTCTTTAGCCACCAAAGGTTTCACAGATGGTCAATATGCTTTCATCTATTCCGCATGAACTGACCGATCCATGGATCCTACCACCTCCTTCAGACATTAACACATATAGAGAAAAAATGCCGCTGTCACTAGCTGAATCGGCCTACCCAGCCATTCAATTTGCATCCGAATCTCTGGTAACTATGTTTCGACAAAAGGTACCACTACCACTCCCATAACCGCTCCTTCTTTCGATCCACTCAATCAAGTCCTACATATGGACGAAGCTATTAGAGAGATCACGAGTTTAGAAGAGCAACCTTGGGAGGACTCGCACCATCATGTTTCGATATTTGATTTAGACATGATGTCTCTTCAAATCCCGTCCCCTGACATCCCAGAAATCATTTCCTCATCCGATATGATCCTCCAACCTTTGGAGGTGGAAGGAAACATGGGCAATATTTCAAAACCATTGCTCATAGATATTTCTATCAAGACAGGGATCGTGGAAAACATATAGATTAGAGCCAATCACAATCCTGAGGAAATTGTGAGCTTCACCTACTCGTTTAGGGACTTTCGCGATGTTTTTCCTTGGTCTTATGAGGAAATGCATGGCATAGACCCTTCTATTGTCAAGCATGAGATCAAGGATGATCGAACATTCTTTTTATGGTATTTTTCGTGCTCGTTAATCTAAAAAATCCTCGAGTCTCCTTCTTCAGGCTCGTTAAACTACAATGAAGAAGATCAAGCGTTCTTTTTATGGTATTTTCTTGCTCGTTAATCCGAAAAACCTCGAGTCTCCTTCTTTGGGCTAGTTAAACTACTACAACGAAGGATAGAGCACTTTTAGAGATATTTTATTGCTCTTTAAAAAATATAAACATCTCCAAGTTTTCATTGTTAAGCTCATTAAATCTTTGCGACGATGAATACAACACTTTTTGTGATATTTTATTGCTCTTTAAAAAATAGAAACATCTCCGAGTTTTCATCGTTGCGCTCATTCAATCCATACAACAATGCTCTGAGCAACTCTTTTTTGATCTTTTTCCAGCTCATAAACTGAAAAAGACCAAAAGAGCATTCTTTTTAGGCGCTTTTTTCTTGCTCTTTAAACTAAAAAAATCTTGAGCTTAGTATTTCTGCTCGTTAAACTTGATGAAGATGACCCAAGCATTCTTTTAGGTACTTTTCTCGCTTGTTAAAAACCAGAAAATCCTGAGTTTTTGTTATCAGGCTCGTTAAAAATATATAGTAGCAGCAAGAGTACTTTCTTTTTTGGGACCGTTTCTTGCTCTTAAATTGAAAAATCCCCGAGTTTTTCCCCTCCTTCGAGCTTGTAAAACTATGAAGAAGGGATGAACTGTTCTTTCGCTCACTAAACTGAAAAAGATACCCTAAGTTTCCTTCATTTGACTCATTATTATTTTTTTTTGATGAAGGTATTGAGTTTGTCGTCGTGTGACTCATTAAAAATTCACGACAAAAAACGAATTTAGTCCATCGCCTCATGCTCGTAACAAAATGAGGCCGACATCTATTGAAAATAGGTTTCTCTTTATCTGGGTTCAATATATTAACTAATAGAAAAGTAACCAATTCGGGTATACTATTAACCTTTTGTCGCACCCGGTTAACAACTATGACAAAGGGACCACCATGGAGTTGCAGTTTATGATATTTTCACTCTCTAAATATGAAAAGGCCACTGAGTTGTCTAGTCTGGACTCTTTAAATTACACATACAAGATATAGATTCGTTCTTTTTATGATACTTTTCAGACTCTTAAAACATGAAAAAATCGACGAGTTTGCCTGTTTGGACTCATTAAACTAATCATATAGGGCAAAGAGTCGTTCTTTTTGCGATCCTTTTCAGACTCTTTAAACATGAAAAGGTCGGTGAGTTTACCCATCTAGACTCATTAAATTAATTAGACAGGGAAAATGGACAATATAACTATCTTTTTTTTTAGAAAGCGTGGTTTGGCAGCAGTCGTTCCCTTGAACATGGAACTCCCTCAGATAAACCTTCCTTTTGATGGCCTCTCAATATGAACCCTACCATTCTATGAGTTTTAGCCTATATACCCTGATGTAATTGCGTCTCTATATCCTAACACTCTGTAGTGTTCATGAGTATAGCATTGTCTGGCTAAAACCATTTTCGTACCTTCTATTGTTCAAGGGTTACCCATTTGTTTCCTCCATAACGATCAAACATATCCTTTCATCGTGCCCTCCGTTGTTTTGACCCAAATGCTCAAAAGATTCCTCAAAAAACACAATCATTCTTGTCCCATTTTGTGTCGATTGATGTAGGACACATCATTGCCTACCTTTCAACAGGTTTCTTCCTATCAACTTCAACACTCTATCTAGGAAGATAACCTAGAAACACATTCAGTGCCTTGGTACTTTCAAACATTAGTGGCAGGTTACCTTATATTTGATTAGGGGTTCTCATTATTGGCTCCTAGTTAAGCGATTCTACGGGTGTTCGACGACAAAAAATCTTTCACACTTGCTAGTTTGTACTGTGCATCTTGGAGACCATCACCATTATCAGTGGCCTTCCTCGCATTTGTTAACGGTCTCCATTATTGACTGGTAATTAGATGATTTCGTGCATGTTCAACATCAACACATATTTTTCACATGTATCGATCTATGCTATTCGGTGAAGCGGGAAATCAAGACCTTCGGCAGAGGCTTATATCGTTCAACCATGTTTCCTCTCCCAAGCTGCATATATTGTTTTTTGGAGACAACTGTTTCAGGATGATTTATTATGACACTGGATCTGCATTGTGCTTGTCGGTGGCCAACCTTGTTATATCTCTTTGGAAAAAATTACTCTGACATAGCTACTGAGCATGGGAATACCCGACTCAGGACATGATTTTAGCAGTTATATATATGTGTTGTATCAGGTTTTCCTTTCCGCCCGAAGCTTCTCTCTCTCTACAAATTTTGACAGGAAAAATTACAGTTTTAGTAAAGTATTTCGGCCATCGTCTCTGCCTTTGATCTCATGCTTTAGGGGGCATCTGTTATACAACGAAGTGACCTTCTCACCAACTTACAGGTGAAAGACATGATGACTGAAGCAAAGACCACAATTGCAAGCCTTCATTCCACACTAATGCTAGTTGCACACTGAAAACTTGCTTTATAAAGCTTGTTACCAAGCCTAAGGGAGCGTTAATGACCGCACTAATTCATGTTACTAGTGAAGGGGCAACGTTAGTGAAACTAAGGGAAGTTTAATGGGTCAAGCCAACGAATTGACTCACAAATATCTAGATATTTATCCCTAAATTTGCTCAAGAAAAGCAAGGAAACATCCAAAATCAAGATATTTGGAGGATTTCTAATCTAAGAAAAGAAGGCAAATGGGAAATAGTTGAAAAGTGGAGCAAGTTCATTGCTTTTACCCTAGTGAACTCTAGGAGGAGCTTGGCAACCCTAACTTGATTGCTATATAACCAAAGTGAGGGTTATTGTGAAAGGGGTCAGAGAATTTGAAAGGATAGCCCACTAAGCTGTTGTGAACTGTCATACACTTGAAGAAGTGAGCTAAAAGAGAGAGAGAGAGAGAGAAGAAGAAGGGGCAAGGAAAGACTGATACAACGGATGGTTGTAATCACTCTTCCATTATTAATACAGAACTGTAGTTGTGTTCCCTACTCCATAGTGTTGGTAACATTGTTCATTGAGTTGTTCATTTCGATACTTGTTTAGAAGAGTGGTTTAGTTGTATGCAAATAGATGTTCATTGTGCATTCTTATATTAGTTTTCAAGATTGTATGCTATGATTATGTTTGCCTTCCTTTGTGCAGGAATTGATTTGAAGTCAGCTTTGAGGGAGTTCTTCTTAGCTGCATAGCGATCTCCAAACAAATCTAGAAGGAGACTTGAGGTAATCCTCTTTCCATACTTTGTTAACTTATATTTGATAGATGAACATGTGTATAACTTGGTAGCTTCTGCAGATAATCTTATAGTCTGTCAACGATCCTGGGAAGGCCTTTGAGGGTAGTTTTCATTCTCCATACACCGTGCACTTTACCCATAGCACATGACCAACTTATCAGTGGCATACCTTGTTAGAACATGAAGAGGCTTCTCTCTGCCATACACTTTAATGAAGCTTCCACCTGGTGAGGCATACCAATCTACGATGTTCACTATCGCCTCCATTTCTTCTTGGGACATGCAAGGGGGATCCTACTCAAAGATAATCTTGTACTTAAACATTAACGTCAGTCTTAGGTGTCCATGTCTATCACATACCAAGGAACTGCTGCTGGGCACAAATTGCATCAAGTAAGTACGTGGACATGTAGAATCTTGCTTGCTCATTCTTGGGCGGATTTCGAGCATTAGTCACATGGATCTTCAACTGATGAGCCAACAAGTTTGACCAGTTGAATGACTTCCCATCATTCACCAACTGGTCCATCATGACTACCCAACCTTCAAGAAAGGTTTCCGTGTTCTCTTGACCATACATTCTATAGGAAACTATGATCAAGAATCGATAAGCCTTCCTAAGAGACTTTGTCTTGTAAACATGATTGGGTGTTTGTCTGAACTTTGACGACTCTTTCACCCAACGCTTGATGATGTCTCTAATGTTCAAAAATGTGGGTGGCATAGAAAAATTAATCCATGTGCTTCACCAACTGACGTATATGATACATTTGTTGAAAGTTCTCTGCCTTAAATGTGGCAAGCTCTTTCCCACTAACACTACTCAAAGTCATTGTATGTTCATATGTCTGCGAGATAATCCAATTGATAATGTTAGTACATGGGAAGATGGTGTACCTGCATGCAACCTTGTATAAGCCTAACCGATGGATGCTAAGGTAAACCTATCGGTCCTCTAAGTCTTTCTTGAAGTCCTCCGCAAAATGTATCCTTGATTTTTTCGCCATGTTAATGTTGTACCCTTCTCAATGAACAACCGAGTGTTTGCATAAACTGGTAGATTAACTGATATCTTCTCAACTACTTCCCCAACACTGATCTCAACAGTTTCCTTTGCTGCAACTCTTTTGGATGCCATGTTAACTGTAACTGCTAGAGAGATGCTAAAAAACTGGTGTACCCATGGGACATATAGGATGCTCATGGCAAGAAAATGTCAGCTTAAAAATTGAATCAACTTCAATAAAAGACCAAGCAATAAACTGGGCTCATGATGGGACATATTGCACAATTATGGTTCACAGAGGTCATTGGTTGCCTCCTGGAACTGCACAGTCCCAACAGTCAATGGGAGGCTTGCTAACTAGACCTGCACAATTCGCAGTTCAGTTTGGGCCAAGGCCGGGAGAGACTGCATATTGTGCAAGCTCAATGGCCAAGCTAGGAGACTAGCTCCTAGAACTACACAATGTGATGTTGGAGTTGTCCAAGACAAACTCTGTGCAATTTTAGAAGCCAAGGAAGAGGCCTTGAACTCCCAAATTATGCAGTGCATGCAGTGAAAAGTGAGATCCAGGCAAGGGGAGCCCAGATCAGCCCAAGGGGAGTGTGAAATCGAGAAGATATGGAGGATGGTGTGATGCTTAGTGAATATCTGACTAAGTGATGATGCATGCAAGTGAAGCGAGTGTAGGAATTAATCAAACTAAAGGAAAACAAACCATGTGGAGATGGTCGCTGCAACGATGTCTGTTAGTGCAAAAACAAGGTAACACATGCAACACTTGGGAAAGGCAATGCAAAACTTGAAACAACACTTCTACAAGCAAAAAAATTTAAAATTCCAGCAGTCATTCAAAGAAACAGGTGAAAAGACACTTTCACAAGCTAAATAACAAAAACCGACAAAAAAGCAGCAAAAGACTAGAAAAGAAAAGTTCACCTAGAAAGGCGACAAAAATCACACCGAATGTTTCGTGATCTCCACGGGAACGCCAGATCTCCAAAAGCAAATGTGAAAATGAGATCTAGCAGCATCAATTAAATATTTTTGGTTGAATTAGGGTTTATGATGCACATGCCACAAATTAAGGAAAAAGCGACAGTTGGCTGTAGTTTCCAAAATAACTCAAGTGCCTCCTTATGGCTGCTAAAAATAGATCCCTATTTTTAGGGAGGTTTTTGCTTTTTTATTTTTTTATTTTTTGGGAAAATTTCCATGCATTTCCTCAAGAGATTGTAGTTCTGGGAAGAACTAGGAAACTCTCTAGCTCATGCATTGCGTAGTTTCTGAGCACAGTTGGTTCTGTACAATTTCTAGGCTGAGTGGTTCTGGGCTACCTCTCACCTTCTGAAAAATTTCCCAGCTCAAGGCTAGCTTCCATCCAGATCTGCGCAATTCCTGGATTTGAGGCACTTTCAGTCAAGATTGCACGATTCCCAAGAGCAAGGCCAGTTGCCCTCAAGGATTGCGCAGCTCTCTAAGGCAAGCCCAAAACTATAAAAAAACCAAGTCAAGAGATCAACTTGTGGGGTGTTAGGTTCCAATAATAATAGGGATCATAATTTTGAATTGACTATGTTAAGTCTTGTAATATTGTACATACCTTTGCTTTTCTACAAATGTTTTCCATATTAAAGATTAAAAAATGTAAAGACGGTATGTCCTAAAAGAATAATCAAAGGACAAGAAAAAAAACAAAAGATCAAAAAAGTGAAAAATATGAACCCCAAACAAAAAAAAAACAGATCATGAAAGTATGCAAATTCAAGTGCCACTACTTTTTACTTCATCGTGCAAAATAATGGTTGTGTGCATCTTGTCATAAATGCCACAACCCATAATAGTCAAATAGCTTAATCTTGACTAAATCATGCTTTAAATGTCATGTTTATAGATAGAGAATAAAGATTTGGCCAAACTGTTTAACCTTGACAAATCAGTAGTTAGGTAGAGAAATAAAATGTGCTCAATAGCTTAATCTAAGCCATTGGAAGATATAAGGTTAGAATTAGATAGTTTGTTTGACAAAAGAAAAAGGAAAGAAAGGGTTTGCTAGCCTAAATTCACCCAATAAAGTGAAAAAAAAATGTTAGGGTAAGTAAAGGGTAGGTACAAGAAAGGTTGCAGAAGTACAAAGTTGTTAAAGCATAAGCACATTTATCATGCTTAATCTTATGTTTCAATACGTAGGAGCAGTTAGAAAGTGAAAGGATGTTCACGAGTTGATTTGGTTAACTTCCCCTCATTTCATTTCACCCCCCACTACTTATTTATTAATTTCCCCCATTATCCCATCATTTCTTATGAAAATACCCTTTCCCCTCATTTTAACCTTGTTTCATTAATTTAAACCCTTTTCCCTAGACATTTCCCTTTAAAAAATCATCCCCATACACCCCACCCCCCCCATTAATTCCCTTTTACCCTTGTAAACCCACTAAAACCCCCTTTATCCTAAGTTTTGTTTCCCCTCCGCATTACTTAATTAACTCCGCCTTATACCATATTTTGCCTAAAAAACCCATAAAACCCCTTTATTCTCGATTTATGTTTACTCGTCCCAATATTAATTTTACATTAGAAACTTAGTGTATTTTTACAATCCTGCCCATATACTAATATTAACATTTAAATTTAATTATTTAATTCCCTTTGTACATATATTCCGTATTAAAATAATTCCCTCATATATATCCCATAACCCATAAAAAACCCGCATTAAACTATATTGATATATATCCCAACCCTAGTTCCACTCCATTAACCCACTTATATTTAACCCAGCCTTAGTCATAAATTAATTACAAATCAGTTGTAATTAATCCCCAGGCCCTGCAAATCTCCGCTTGATTGCCCTTCGTGCAGCTTCACCACGCGATAGCCATTAGATCTTTCACCCCTAGATCTAATGGCGCGCATCCATATCACGTTGATTTCTTTTCCAAGCTTTACCTGCCCTAGAGCACGCGAGATTCTCGGTTTTGCTCGGACCCCTTTCGGTTACGTGGAAACTTTGGGTTAACTCATGTGCTCTCACGGAAAAACCGCCCAACTACCAAAAGCGGTGCGATGAACCTTAATACTGCCTCCCCGCGTAGGCCGAAACCATCCATTGTTCATTATGAAATTCCATGCCAATTCTAACCATTACCCGTTATAAAGCCAAAGATGCTCATTTTCGCTCTTTTCACTCGTTTTTCACTAGAAAGCTGCATAAGCCTTCCTATGCCACCCTAAGCCTCTGTAACCGAATTCGACCTCCGATTACCTTCCGAACACACTCTGGACTCTGTCCACAGACATCTTAGTTCCCTGAAGCCATTATCTCCTCCCTGCAATCCTATGTTCTTATTAACTATTGGTTTATTTTTGCAAGGGATCATATAAGACCTCGACAAATAGTTTTTGTACTAGTTAAAAACCTGTTTGTTCCAGATTCTTAGGAAATGTGTTTGAATGGTTTTTATCAATAAAAGATTCAATACAACAATAGAGCAAAAGGAAACAATTTACACAGTAAATGTTAAAATAGAGATGAAATCATTTTCATTGGCAAACAATGAAATATTCATACTAGCAACTCTCAAGGACATATTTTACTCCTTGTCACTTATGTCTTCTTGTAAAAGGTAAAAGCGAAAATATAACAAAGCAATAAGGTGGAAGAATTCACATTGAGTGTTAAAACATAGATAAATCAACAACAACATATTCACATGTTTACATAAAAGACTAAACAAAGGAGACAGATAAAGAAATACAATTGAAGAAAAACAAATGAAAATGTATTAGATGAAAGGTCAAACAACCAAGTAGCTTAAAGGGCAAAAGATCAAAGATTAAAATCCATAAGAACCTAAATAACAGGGACAATTTTTAGTCAGCTGAAAGGTGTCACTACCTTTTAGCATCCAGATATTTTATTCCTAGAATAAATCCTAATTAGTTGATAGGATATTTTGTATTAATTTTTGTATAAATACTTCATAATTCGAAGTATTGAAGGCGGTGTGTGGATTTTTGAATATTGATAGAGCTAACCGATCTACTACCTAAGGGTTAGCGTACCAATTTCGAGTTGACAGACTGGACAAGTTATAAAGAAACTTCTTTACAGGATTCATGTGTTGAGCTATCTCAGTGAAGTACAAATTTCATCTTGTTTATGTTCTTTTTCGAAGTGTTTCATAAACTTAAATGCTATTCAAATTTGAATGAATCAAACTAGAAATATAACTCAAAACTTGTTTAAGTACACTCTGTTTTACATATTTGACCATTTATATGTTTTCTTCTGATATTCGGATTTGAGAACCCTTAATTTCTCTCCCATCCCAGTTGACCTCTTGCATTTCTCTTCATAATCCGGTTTAAGGAATCCTTAACTTCTCCTTGATCCCGATTGGAAATCATGTCACCATCCAGCCTTTGAGATCTGATATTGCTCACCTATCTTGCGCTGTAACATTTTCTTTATGGTTTTTTGCTCTTCTGTTTTCAAAGCCTGATTGACTCCATAGCCCAATGGAAAATAGACATTCATCTATTCATCTAAGTAAGTGATCCCACCACCCAAATTCAAATCAATATCCAAGCACAATCATAGCTAACCTAAAATCAATTAACTAAAACAAAGTTAAATAATAAAGAGAGAGCCCTCTCTGAGATTAGGAAGGCTAGATCCTGATCTCAAAAGTAGGTTTGTGGTTACCTCAGTGATTTCTTTCTTTAACCTTGAGAAACTATTGAGTGATAACATGGGGTAGAAAAAGAGCTAAGTGAGAAAACACAAGCCAAGATAGAAAAAATGAGGCTCAATCAAAGCAAAAGTACTTGGATTAGTGCAAGATGAGTTGATGTGATTTAGAAGGGAGGCTCGGCAAAATTTTGGAGGGTGGTTGTAGCCACTACAACATTGGTGACACATTGGTGCAACTTCAACTCTCTATATAAACCTTGTCTCGTACAAAGTGAGTCTAACTGTTTCAAAAGTATTATTCAATTCTTTGATTATCATAGCTTCTTTGCTATCTTGAGTTAAAGATGTAGTCCCTACCACTCTCTTTATCGACATCACACATACCAAGCCAAGTCAAACCGAGTTGTTTCGATTGGGGATGAGGGGTATATAGGTGCACAAGTAAAATAGACTATCAGAGTTTTAGTTTAATCTTTGGTGTTGCTCTCCTGCTAGCAGGCATGGACAGTAACCCAGCGGAGTCACTTCAGGAACACAAGCATTGCGCCACTACCAGTGAGCGTAGATAATACCCTGTCGAAGTTACTTGCTTCACCTCTCTGTGCAGGAATCCTTTCTCTTCATTCGCCCTTTAATTTATGTTTTCATTTTTTCATTTTTCAAAGCACTGTGCATAGGCACTTATTTATTTCATAAGGCGGAAGAGGGATCTCGACTTATTGAGAGTAGAAGATGTTGTCCATCCAGAGAAGGATATCTATATATACCTCTGACATACTTATTAAGGTTTTCACCCTCTCTTTACTCTACTTGACTAAGCTGACAAGGTGTTAACCGAATATAGAAAACTGATTAGAGTAGGTGGTACTAGTTAAAAGTGCAAGCATCGTGATTTCACCATGACACTCTTTGAAATGAACATATTTTCCATCAGGGCATCATCAACTAGAAGAAATGAAAGATTCACATAAAGAGAGGGAATAGACATATAACCAAGTGTTGATAGTTGTACAAGTTCCTCTTGGATTTCACCCTGCTTGTCTAAGAAGCCAAACTAGCCTATGGATGAAAAAGAAAATAGGCAAAGGAAATAAGCAAGACAAAGTGAGAAAATCAGGAAACAAACAAGAAAATTAGACACTACTCCTACTCCTAACCTAAGCAGATCATGGGCTAATTCACATAAAGTGATATTTCCAATGCAACCATCAGCCCATTGGTTCACCCATGTAGGCGAAAGAATGATTGATAATAAAGATATGCAAGAAAACCAACCAACAAGAAAAATACAACAATGTAAACCAATGCATTCGAAGCTTCAATGCATCCACAAAAAAGTAAAGACGGAAAGCACATGGAAGACACTTTGAAAATGTATCATGGTGTCCTGTCAGATTGCACGTGGAAGACAAGCATGCACACACCATTGAACTTGACACACGAGCACACATAAAGAAAGAATAAAAATTCCATTTTGCAACGATTCTTACTATATATGACTCCTCCAATGCATGAGCAATAGGATTGTGTGATTCCAGTGGAGGATGCGAAAACTGTGAAATAGATTGATTTTTAGTGTAAACAACAGAGTGATGAGGAGCCCGAAAAAGTTCAACATATTTCTAATCAGAAGTGGAACTAACCTCAAGACTACGAGAACTTGACATAACCATCAGCTCGTCCTGAAGTGCCTTGACAATTTTAGGAGTTTCCAGTTCATCAGAAGATGGATCATCAAAGACTGGTTACTTAGAAAATCAACCGTAGACAAATCAGAATTATGATTGGATGAATGAATGAAAGATCATGACAACCATGATCATAAAACTCAAGATGATGGACAATGACATCCATATGATGTAATGAGTCATAAGGAGCGGATGATGGAAAATGAGAAATTTCACCCTCTATGTTTCTAGAAATGTAAGATGAGAGATTGGGTGGATTAGGGAAGAAATATGTTTCCTCTCCACAATCAAATGGAAAAATGATGTCCCATGTGTTCTGTGAATGATAAAAAATAGAAACATCTGGAAATGAATTTTCACAAGATGGAACATAAATAGAAGAATTGTGGATGATGTCAGGATAAAGCAGATGGGGTGTGCAAAGAAGGAGGTTATCCTTCATTGCAGATTCTTATTCAGACTCTGTCACGTACTCATCAAATATAATAATGCAAGTCAGCTATTCAACACTAACTTCATCTAGAACTTGATCCTCGTGAACAACACATGTGAGATCTGAGACGGATGAACACAACACACCAAAATCTAGAGGATCAAAGGAACCAAAGGATGGAGGCTGAGGAGATAAGACCACATGAAAAACATTGGGGTTACATTTCAAATTCATACATAAATCCTGAGTAGGTAGGGAAGGAGGATATGGTGACATATCAACAGGTGGATTCTCAACTTCTCCCACCTCGACCTGTGGAGCTAGAGCTGTTTGATGAGATGGAGACGGAGGGTCACTTGGGATCGTAACCTTGTCCGTCTCAGATTTAGAAGTTATAACACCGAGGTATGTTGGGATAGGTTCAAAATATTCTAACTCATGTGGATTCTAAAAAATGTGAAGAAGATACTGAAATATTTGATCCAGAAATTCCTAGTCAACTTCATCTTTAGGAAATTCGTAACAATAGTGAAGAAAACGATTGTGAAAATCTTGAAGAGATTCGTCTCGTGATTTGCGCATTTTTTTTATTAAGCGCTTTACGATCATAAAGAATGAAAGCATGACATAATTCTCTGAACATGTGATCAAGAATGTATAGAGGCTGTGGGCAATGTGTGACACCATTGCTTTATGCACCCTTCAAACGTGAAAGCGAACAACCCACAGGCAATGTCATCTGAGGGGACATCATGATTATCACAAAAGCTAGCAAAGTCAATTATGTGCTTGAGAAAGGGTGTTCCGTTATCGCCATTGAACTTATATTTGGACAAGTCATCTATAATGCTGGCCAGTGCTTCAAAACCAAGAACTTGAGAGAAACATGTCAAGGTTATTATTTCAACATAAGTCATGAAATATGTGAAGAAATTCAAAAAATACTTCAAGGGCTCAGCTTGTCATCTGGCCCTCCTTCTAGCACTAGAAATGTTGACATTGTTGGACCCACAAACATTTAGGGGATCTCCCCGATATGAAGTCCCAAATAGACCTGAAACCGTTTGGAGTAGGAGTTCCAACAGTGGGTGGTAGTGTAATTCCTTGACCGCGGTAGCACGTAGAGGTAAGTGTGACAACCTTGGGTGAGAGAAAGTGTGTGGACTTGTGGAGAGTCAAGTGCAATGAATGAAGGTTCTAATACATGAAGGGGAAAAGGAATCATGACTCTTAGAATCTTATAATAGTACGCAACTTGAAAGGGACACATGAACAAATTGACATCACAAGCTAAAATGGGGAATAGTCCACAAATTAAAGTGACGGGTTAATCCAACAACACACATTCAACAAGATTCATACAATTGCATAAAAATTAGTTCAGAAGAAAATGCGTATGTTAAACAACATACATTGCTAAAGCAACTAGAATAGTCTAACTACAATAACAACATATGCATGAAATCATGTTGGCTCTGATATTATTATTATTAGTTAAAGTTCCATCCATACATACACCATTGACGACCACTAGCCCCAATAATGGAACATTACAGTCAAGAATACATTCTCTTCCAAATAAGTATACTTACTCCACGTTGTGGAGTAGCCAAGACTCATTACAATACTCCCAATCCTTTTCTAAGCCTAAGCTTAGCCAAAAGCTTGGCTCCGAAAAGCCCCTTCTATGAGTTATGAGGTTATATTTACAACAAAGGGTGGGGCGACCCTTGACATTCCCCTTTGTGACTCCTTTACTACCCTCATGAATCTTAAACTTCCTTACAAGTAACTCATTACATAACATGATGACCTTTCACATTGCACTAA
Organism: Pinus taeda; assembly: GCA_000404065.3. Lineage (NCBI taxonomy): Eukaryota > Viridiplantae > Streptophyta > Pinopsida > Pinales > Pinaceae > Pinus > Pinus taeda. The sequence continues at coordinate 188,726 of APFE031349322.1, forward strand.
TGACACTTGGAATTTCACTTACAACATATTAACAAATAATATTACAATTTCCACATGTACCCATGTAAGACAAAATAGGTTAGAGACAGCCTGACAAGACAAAACACTATGACTTCGAAGTTTGGGGAAAGACCAACTTGGCAACCCCCACTTAGCGCTTCTCAGTCACATATTAATGACAATCTTGGTATTGTGTGATGATGTCCCCAAACTGCTTGATGGTGTCTTTTTGATAACAGACTCTTTCTTCCATGGCATCTATGTATATGGTCTTGGAACCTATGTCCAACTCATTCTGAAGCATGTGTAGCATGGTGTTTACCATGACAGGACCACCGATGTACTTCTGCATGTTATGTGAGCTCATCTCCAAGTCTTCCCTAGTGGCCTCTCACCTTAGCTTCTTCATTTACTCATCAATCTCTAGCTAGACTTGGTTCTTGGGTCTAGCCTCGGTGAGGGAATCAATTGATGGGATCCTGTGTGTTCTCACCATAACATCCAAACTATTGTACAACTGTGCATATGAGACTTGTATGGTGCTGATGAATGGGTGAGCCCCTCATAGTTCTGGATAAACATCTAAACCTTTTCTTTCTCCAGCTCTACTTGCGGCTTCATCTTCTTTTCTAAGTGAAGCGGGGCCCCTTTGTACCTCATTATCCACTCCTGTACATGGGCGATGGCATCATGTATGTTCTTGAGAGTTTGAACAAACTCTTTGCTCCGCTGCTGTAAGCTATGCACACAGAAAACTGCTTTATGCATGGTGAAAAATATTTCATAGAGCTTCTACATGGTACTCTCAAGTGTTAATACTTCATCAAGTATCACTTTCCTCATCTTTCGCATTACGGAAACTACACTTTTCTCTTGAAGTTGTTCTGCCTCTTTCTTGGTATTCTTCAAGTTCTTTTCCAGTTGTTCATTCTCTGCCGACATGAGCTTAACATTTGAGTTGGTTTCTCCTGCATAGGCCAAGTTGACATCAACAAGGGTAGCTAGATGCTTCATGATGTCTAGCACTATCACCAATTCCTTGATGAATGTAAGTGACGCGTGATCATTCGAGAAGTGCTTCCTATGCACCTTTACAATCCTTTTCTGCAACTCATCAAATGATAGATTGTACACGTCCACGAACGGATCATCATCAAGGAGAAAAACATCTCCTTGCTCTCTTAGGACTAGTTCTGACACTGGATGTGGCGAATACTGAGAGATGACCTCTGGTGCTCTCAGCATAAGGTTAGTATCTTGATTCTGTGGCTCTTGCTCTAACTCCTTGTCTGTCACTTCAATCGGTTGCTCAACCTGATGAACCAACTTTTGATCCTGCATCTGTTAACTGTCTTCTTCAACTGCCAGATGTCCCAACTCATTAACTTGTATGGGAACTGTTTTCTCTGCCATCGTGCCTTGCCTTTCTTCTTCTTCCTGTTTCTGCTTCTCTTTTCTTTATCTCCTCCTCAACTCTTGTTCTTCCTTCAACTTCTTCTCTGTCTCCTGCAAATTCAGTTATGCTTCCTACAACCTCCATTTTTATTTCTTCCTTCGCTCTGCTCTCTTTCTCCATTGCTCCCTCTTTTCCTCTGCTGCCAAAGCTGCTTTCTCCAAGATATGATATGCCTTCATCTTGCACCTTTTCTCTGCCTCTAGATTCTCAAAAATATTCCTCTTTCCCTTATCCTACCCTAGATTTCTACCTATTGTTGTTGTTATTGTTGCTTCCTATGCTACTTCTATCTGCAGAGAAACTTTCCAAGCTGTTGCTATACTAACCGATTCATTAAGTTTGGAGGAATTATTATAGTACCTCGATGGGTCCTCCTCTGCGCAATGAAATGTCCCGTGGATCCATGGAAAGTACACCCTCGTAAAATGGTCCTTGCAAATACTATGGGGATCATACAAATTAAAGTCTTTGGTTCTGAAATCAAATCCTACTATCTCCTTAGCTTCGACATTTGCATCCTTCAAGCTCTTAATCTCGTACAATCCAATCCACAAAGGAAGAGCGGGTCATGTCACTTTCTTCTTCCTATGCAGTCCTGTTGAAAACCCTATGGAGAGGTGATATCAAACTTCTTGCATGACTAACTTGTCAGTGGCATACCTTGGTAGAACAAGCAGAGGCTTCTCTCTGCCATACACTTTGATGAAGGTGGCACCTAGTGAGGCATACCAATATGCGATGTTCATTATCACCTCCATTACTTCTTGGGACATGCAAGGGGGATCCTGCTCAAATATAATCTTGTACAATGAGATGATGAAATGGTCAGTTAGCTTTGCCATCACTCCTCGATAGTTGCAGTCATAAAGAAACTTGAAATAAACATTGATGATAGTCTCCTTAGGTGTCCATGTCCAGCTCATACTAGGGAATTGTTGTTGGGCACAAATTGCATCAAGTACACAGACATGTAGAATCTTGCTTTCTCATTCTTGGGTGGATTTCGAGCATTACTCACATGGATCTTCAACTGATGAGCCAACAAGTCTGACCAGTTGAATGACTTCCCATCATTGACCAACTAGTCCAACATGACTACCCAACCTTTAGAAAAGGTTTTTGTGTTCTCTTGGATGTATATTTTGCACGCAAAGATGATAAAGAATTGATAAGCCTTCTTGAGAGACTTTGCCTTGTAAACATGATTGGGTGTCTATATGAACTTTGAAGACTCTTTCATCCAGCGCTTGACGATGTCTCTAGTGTTCAAAAAGTTATGGGTGGCATAGAAAAATGAATCCATGTGCTTCACCAGCTGAGTTAAATGATACAGCTGTTGAAAGTCGTCTGCCCTGAAGGTGGCAAGCTCTTCCCTGCTGGCACTGCTCAAAGTCATTGTTTATTCATTTGTGTGTGAGATAATGCAGCTGATAATGTTCGCACATGTGGAGACGGGGTACCTACATGCAACCTTATATAAGACTGACTGGTGGATGCTAAGGTAAACCTGTTAGTCCTCTAATTATTTCTTGAAGTCCTCTGCAAAAAGTACCCTTGATTTGCTATCGTGTTAATGTTGTATCCTTCTCAATGAACAACTGAGTGTCTGCATAAACCAATAGATTAACTGATATTTGCTCAACTTCTTCCCCAATAATTCTCTCAGCGGTTTCCTTTGACACAACTCTCTTGGGTGTCATGTTAACTGTAACTGCTAGAGAGATGCTCAACAACTATTGTACCTGTGGGACAAAGAGGACACTCATGGAAATAAAATGTCAACTTAAAAACTGAAGCATCTTCAAGACAATACCAAGAAACAAACCAGGCACATGATGGGATAGAATGCACAATTCTGGTTCACACGGGTCACTGGATACCTCTGGAACTGCACATTTCACAGTCCCCACTGTAAGTGGGGAGGCTTGCTGAATAGAACCGCGCAATGCATGGTTCAGAATGGGCCAAGGTCAGGAGAGACTTCGCATTGCGCAGTACCGGTGGCCAAGATGGGAGGCTAGATTTTGTAACTACACAGTGAGAAGTTGGAGCCATGCTAGGACAACCTCTGCGCAATTTCGGAAGCCAAGGAAGAGGCCTTGAGCTCCCAAATTGCATCGTGCATGCAGTGAAAAATGAGATCTAGACAAGGGGAGCCTAGATCTGCCCAAGGGGAGTGTGAAATCGAGCAAATTTGAAGGATGGTGTGATGTTGAGTGAATATATGACTAAGTGATGATGCATGAAAATGAAACAAGTGTAGGAATAAATCAAACTGAAGGAAAACAAAGCATGTGGAGATGATTGCCACAACAACGACTATTAGAGCAAAAACAGGGTAACACATGCAACACATGGGACAAGAAATGAAAAACTTGAAACAACATTTCTACAAGCTAAAACAAGTTAAAATTTGATCAGTGGTTCAAAGAAACAAGTGAAACAACACTATCACAAGCTAAACAACAAAAAGCAACATAAAAAGCAATAAAAGACTAGAAAAGAAAAACTCACTCGGAAAAGCGACGATGATCGCTTCGAAGGTTCCTTGATCTCTTTGAGAATTCCAGAGCTCCAAGACTGAATGTGAAAATGAGCTCTAGCAGCATCGATTAAATATTTTTGGTCGAATTAGGGTTTATGACGTACTTGCCACAAATAAAGAAAAAATTGACCCTTGGAGAATGTTTTGAAAATAACTTAAGTGCCTCCTTTAGGCTGCTTAAAATATATCCTTTTTTAGGGATTCTTTTTTTGTTGTTGCTTTTTTTGGAAATTTTCCATGCATTTCATACAGATATTGCATAGTTATGGGAAGCACTAGGAAACTCTCTGGCTCATGCATTATGCAATTTCTGATTACGGTTGGTTCAACGCAATTTCTCGGCTGAGTGGATCTGTGCTACCTCTCATGTTCTGTGCAATTTCCTATCTCAAGGCTCGATGCCATCTAGATCCATGAAATTCTTAAGCTCCAGGCCCATTGTCAGTCAAGACTGTGTAATTCCCAAGAGCAAGGCCAATTTCCCTCAAGGATTGCACATTTCTCTAAGGCAAGCCCAGAACTATCGAAAGACCAAGTCAATATATTGGCTTGTGGGTTAGAAAAAGAGCTAACTAAGCAAACACAAGCCAAAATTGAAAAAATGAGGCCTAATCAAAGCACAAGTACCTGGATCAGTGCAAGATGAGCTGTTGTGATTTAAAAGGGAGGCTCCTAAATGAAGCATAGGAAAATTTTTGGAGGGTGGTTGTAGCTGCTACAACAACTTATTATAGATAGGAGCATTCTTAATAGCCTGGAGACGAGGTATTTTAATACGAATATTATTCAATTCTCCCAGAAGTTCAATCTCTTTTGGGGTGTGTTGGCTAGGGTGGATCAATCTCTGAGGAAAAGGAGGTGGATTTACTTGAGGGCTACTCTCTTCCTTTAACTCTTCAATCTCTTCAGGTGGAGATGGTGGATGGTAATCTAGAAGCACTCTTCCAGACCTAAGGTTGATATCTTGGATCTCCACAACATAGGTAGGGTAAGATGTCTCTCCACTGTAGACTTGATGTGCTTGCTTGTTATTCGGGTTCAGATTGGGCTGAGCAGGCATCTGAAATTGCTTGGGTGGAGCAAGATGAGTGAGTTGTGGTTGAGGTTTGGGTGGAGTTAGTAAAGTAGGAGGCTAGTTAAGTTGAGACCTCTACCCTTGTGATGGGTTGTTCCATTGAGGAGGTTGGGGAGCACATGGATGAAATTATTGATTGACAATTTGAGGATGATATGGAGGAGAATAGGGCCAAGAAGGAGGTGTTGACCATGATGGATGAGTGGAGGAGTACTAGGGTGGAAAGGGTGCATTCTGGTTTGGATGGTAATAAGAGTAAGATACACCTTGCATGCCCTATTGGTATGGCCGAGGTCCTTGAGGCATCCTATGATTTATAAAGTAGAGTTGCTCAACCCCACCTTTTTCCCCTTGGTATACCATTTTTAAACCAGGCAAAGAAGGGAATTTATCCGTGGCATGGTTTTCCTCATAGACTGAGCATACCTCTATGACATTTAATGGGCACTCATTCCTAGGGTGACTTTTAATGCATTTAGGGAAAAAAATAGCCAAGAATATTATTTCCTATTGATTTGCATGGTATCCATTTGCAAAGAAAATGTATGCAACATTTCACTTTTAAAGCCCTCCAACATGTTCCCAATCTCATTCTTAACAGAAGTTGTGGAAGGAGAGGCACTGACCAAGCCTTGACTAGCTGTACCCTTATTTATAGCATCCCTAGAGTGATTATTGAACACAATCTTAATGTTATCATATTATAACTTATAGATATATCCCCTAGACAACATGTTGAGGGTCTCCAACATGTCCTCCGTGATTCCTCGGAGAAGAACTAGTTTGAGTGATGTAGGATCAAGGGTGCAATTGACCCTCCTATAACTAAGCTAAAATATCTCCTCATAGTCTTCTAGGGATTCATCAAGTCCAAGAGTCATTCTAAATATTTCTTCTTTGGTTTCTTTGGACCTACAATAGTCCCTGTACTTGTCATTAAAGGCTTGTTGCATTTGAGGCCAGGTAGTGATGCTACCCCTAGGCATACCCATAAATTAGTGTAAGGTTGCATCCTTAATGGTAGAGGGGAATAAATTCAAATTCTGGTCATCAGAGGCATAGTCATAGGTCCTACATACAACAACAAATTCAAACATGAAGGTATCCATATCCTCAGAGGTTAATTCATGGAAGTGTGGAAGGGAAGTAGGGCTTGTATTCTTTATTCTAGCCTCTCCATTAGTCTCTTTGATAGTGAAAAACTCATTGTTCTTGTTTCCAACCATAGGTTGGGCAGCTGAAGTGGGTTCTTCTTATTCCCCAATAGGTTCTTCAAATATTTTATGTTGCTCACCTAGAGGGTATTCTAACTCCCCTGTAGTCAGAGAGGGAAGCTGACAGTTATCGAAGAAGAGTGAAGGTTTACTACTTGAAGGTGTGGGGGTTTTTAGTAAGAATTTTCCTTGAGTATCTCTACTCCTATGAGGCATGAAATAACTTTTTTCCCTTTTTATTTTATGTTACTTCCTCAAAATTATATGCAAAATAGAAAAAAATGCTGAAGTAGAAATAACATCTACCTAGACACCTCCACAACAACAATGCCAAAAAATGGTGAGCCCTGGTATTGCACCAAGAGTGCTCCAACTCCCAAGGGCTCCTCAACTCTATTTATCAACCTGAGGTTTGTACAAAATTCGAGGTGACAATGCTATATGTACAATAGATGGGATTCTACATATGGCACCCTCAACTAGGACACATGATCAATAGTGTTCCAAGACCATTCCTCCTACTGAATTAGAATGAAAGCTAGCTAACGAAGGTGCAATTTAGAAGCTACCTCTAACTTTGAAAAGTAAAATTCTATTAAATTCAACTTGCAAATGCCATAGAACTAATTCATGAAAATAAAAGAGCTAAACTACTTGCAGAAAGGAAACTACATTATCTTGCAATAATCCCTCTAGTTATTAGATCTACTTGCAGAAAAGAAGCTAACCTACCAAACCATAATTAAAAATTCTATGTACCATCTAACTAGCTCACACTTGCATGTAAATCAATGTTCTATTTGTGCCAAATATGTGATAAGGAAACTAACACAATTATGTTTTTGCAGTGAAGGAAAAGGAGGGTTTGGAGTGGCCTAGTAGCTTGCCTTGATTGTGGAGTCACAACTGGGGGTCAACATTCTTCTAAACTAAGTCGAAATTGCAGTAAGGATCAAAACTGGTGAGGAAACAAGTTGCTACATGTGTGCTACAGGAGGTTGCTACAGGTTCCCTGTATTGCTACAGGAAGGCCTGTAATGCTACAGGAAGGCCTGTAATGCTACAAGAGGGCTTACGAGAAGGTTCAAGTGGTGGAAATTAATATTTATGGGTATGAAAATGTGGACGGAGGTTGAGTTAAATGAGTGAAGGGTGGCCAAATCCCATAGCCAAGCTCAGAACCTTTTGAAGTCCTGTTTTGCACTAGGAGGGATGCTCTTGGTGACCCTAGGAAAATGATCTCATGAACATAATTTTTAGGACAAAATTTGGGGTTCACAAGAGAAGGTGGGGAAGTCTAAGATGGAGGTGGTGAAAGTTCCCTTGCCTGCAGATCCAAACAACCTTGTAATCATCACATGAATATACCCATTTATCATTGGAAAAATGAAACAAATAGTATTGGAAAAGATGAGTTGAATTTAAATGCTATCTAGTCTATGTAAAAACTATGATCTAATCAATTAACCAAATCCTATGCTACAACAAGAACATGCAAAATAAGATTACTAACACAAATATCCTTCCAAGAAATCATAAACATAATACTTTTTGACGGTGGTTGTAAATCCTTCCATTCATGCTCCCATGAGAGAGATGAGGTAGAGGCTGCAATCATAGATTTTGATAGATTATTCCCTAGTGAAATGCAAGAAACTAAGTACTTTGAAACTAAAAGAGTTACAAATACACAAGATGGACCTAAGCCACTGGGGTTGGGCCCAAATCCAATAGCCTCAGCCCTTTGAACTAACTCAGTGATGAATCAATAAGAAACTTCTCATTATCATTTAATCAATGTCTAATACATCACATATTAGTGCCAATTTCTTCAGCTCAATAATGACCTAGATGAAAATAAAACTCGATTCCTAATTATCTCTTTTACATGATTATTTATACAAGAGGGTAGCTACTAGCAACTCCCTAGAAAATAGGAATATTTTCCTCCCACAACTCAAGAATGGTGGATCCTTTTCCTCATTGCTTTCACTTGCTTGGTTTCCAATGACCTCATTACTTTCACTTGCTTGGCTGCCAATGACCTCGAGCTGATGAGAAAGAGAGTGTTGTGATCTTGGGCTAATTGAGGGAGTTGAAGAGGTGGAAAACCCCCCAAATTCTCTCCTTGTTATCTACTCCGGGCCCCTACATATAAATTATCTAAAAAATTGCTCCATTTCCTACAATTAAGCTATATTAGGCCACATGACTTAACAAACATCTTTTATCCTTCTCAGTAAGCATTATATAACAAAAAATGTAAAATGTGAGAAAGGGATAGTTCTAGAGCTAGAGTATGGCATCATGACCCTTATAATGTACCTATTGATGATCCTCATCACCAGGTACAAAGGAGAAGATGAAATAAAAAATTATAACTCAATGGCTTGATTAGAGGAAACGAGGTGTAGGAAATCATGCTAAATTAGGGATCTTAAGTGAATATATTACCTAAAAGTTCTTGGGAACTCATGGAATGACTCAATTATGTGTACTTAGAGATACAAATGTGGTTGGATAAATAGTTAAGGATCTTTTAATCGGTAGGTTGGAAAATATAGAGTTTAGGCTCGATGGCATGAAAACCTACATCAACTTTGAAGTCATTGAGATAATGAACTATAAGGATCCCTACTCGAAGTTACTAGTGATTGATTGGGATTTTAGATATGATGTTATCCTAAACTTGAAGCAAAGGGGAATGTTGTTTTAGAAATGCCATAGATCATTCAACCATTAGAATTAATATTAGGTAAGCATTTTATGGAACTTGTAGAGGAATATTTGTATGAAAGAACCCTATATCATTTGTCTAACCTCAAAAATCAAGCATTGAGATAATTGCATAAACCTTAAAACAAATGATGATTTAATTTTGTGCAATGTATTCATTTCTTAGTGGATTTTGAAGCCACAATTAATCGATGGTAGAGTGGAGACTATGAACAATACACATGATGGTGTGGGATACTATGAATATGAAAATGGATTGGCATAGAGTTGAAGGAACAACCAAAGTTCAACAACATTATATCCACATTATACTTTGTGGCCTAAGTAAATGAATAAATCATGCCCATGGAGAGGGTTGTAGTGCTAAATATGTCTTTGATAGAGACCTCCATGCAGTGGTACATGTGATATAGATTTATGAAGGAACAAAATGAAATACATATTTAAAACAAAAACATAGAGATATAGTGAAAATAAACTTCAATTAATAAATAACAAATGTTGAAAGTTTTTTATATGCAAAATGAAAACAAATTAGCTCGAGTGAAGGTATATTATCTCTGAGAAGAGATGTTAAAGCTACATTCCTTCTGAACTATGCTATAATGGGGCTTTTAGGCCTTTTCATCATGAAGAAACAATGAGAAACCATAAACATCCAAAAACTTAACTCTAGGAGATGAAGCACCAAAAGCTATGGGAGGGGGTTAGTTGGAACGTCAACTTCCTACGGTTGTAACTTTGGCATGTGATCCCTATTTGGTGCGAATGATAGCCCATTCTAAGGACAACAAATTTAAACCAAAAACATGATATTTGATTAATTTTTTCCCATTTCCCCCAAAAAATGTTGTTTTTGGCCAAAAACGGCTTCAGAAGTTCAGGATATGAAAATTGCCAAAAATAGAAAATTGTTGAAACATGAAACTATGATGAAAAATAGGAAACTGATAGAAAACTATATTGGGGGTCCTAGTGGAATAGGTGTGTTGTGACCAATATCCATCTAGATCAGTCTTGCCCCCTTAGGAAGCAATGATTGTTAGAAATGTAGAGCACTGTTGGCGGTGGGGGGGTGAATCAACAGTGATAACCTTAATATTACTTTTTAAAATATTTTTGTTGGATTACCAGATAGACACACGCATGAACAATGGAAGCATATATAAATAAAATAGCAACATAAACTCAACACATAAAAACCATGAAAAAATCAACACAAACATGCACAATAAGACACAAATATTTCTGGTGGAAACCCTCAAGTGGAGTGTTACACCTCATTTTGTTGCATTAGGAAAACGACCATTAGTTTGGATATTTTTCTATCCATCAAAGTGTTCCAAAGCATCCCCCTACAAGGCTAGAACCTAAAAAATCCCAAAGAGAATGAAATTCCTGGATCTCAAGGCCCAAAAACTTAGTTTTGACTTCCTGCTCAATTCCCAAGTCAGTTTCTGAGCATATGTAGAAGAGACCATTAGAGTCTGCACAAAAGTGTGCTCTGTCTTACACTCTGGCATGTGCACATGACTCAAGGCAAGTAGAAATAAAAAGTAAAGTCGAGAAGGTTTGTTAGTCGAATGTTTTCCAACTAACAACTTCGAATGGGTGCTTACTCAAGTTTGATCCCTCCCATCATGGAGCTACTTCTCTCTCTTCAGGGATCCCCTCTTCCACCATTTGTGGATATCATCCATTAGGAAGAGGATCCCAAACCTCCTCCCCTTGGCCTATAAATCAAACACATTCTAGAGGATTGGGGATGACTATTGAAGGTAGGCTTATGCTGTAGAAATAAGGCTAGAAGGCTTTTCATCCAAGGAGAAGGTTAGAGATTGGGGGAAAAGGCTTTTAACATCAAGGCATTGAGGTTGTAAGTTTATTTTACCTTTTATTTAATAAAAAACAACTGTTCTTTCCTAATTTCTATTTTGATATCATTTGTGAGATTCCTTGATTAGTCACATAGGTTATTGATTCAATTTATGATATATGTTGAGTTAAGTGTTTCATTTATCTTTCATTCTATACACTATATGCTTTGATCCTTTGTGTGTTTTTGTCTATGCATATCTCCTTCGAAACATCATGGAGAAGCTGTGGAAAGGACTGGAACAATCTCTAAAGCATCAAAGAGACGCTAACTGTGGAAGGCATTAAAAGGACTTCAACATGCACTTCATTAAACCGGTAAGTAATCTCTTGCATATTACTTGTTTCAATCAATAATAAGCTAATGAAAGGTAGCACTTATTTTCTTGTTTGTTACTAGATTTCATTTGAGATCTAGGGAGATCCATCTTGTCCGCAAAAGGGATTAGTCTGCCTAACAAATTGGTGACCATGATAGGGAATGTCTCATTCTCCATCATTCTCTTTGTTTTGTCTTTTGATTCTTTTGTCATAGCCCTCTCTGAATGTTTAGAAAATATTGAAAGTTAGGATTTTATGATTTATTTTACTTGTTTTCTTCTTTTTTTTTTCCTTAAATTTTCCCATTGTGTGCACTTTATATTTGCTCACAGAGCATACTTTTGTGCACTTATATTTTAGTAATAGTGCGTATACGCACTAAACTATACTAATTTCTTGCACACATGCGATTTTTTTTGAAAATTTAAGCTTTCTCATTGCTGAGTCCATGAACTTTTGATTTCTGTGTTTAATTAGACCTATTTACCTTCTGTAAATGTCCTTATTTTGATTTGATGTTTTGGGTTGCCTTTTTGAATAATTTTTTGTTTTTGCAATTTAGGGTTCAAGGTTTGATCTGGTGATTTGCTGTTTAATCAGGAGAAGGATTAGTCAGTGTTGAGATAGTTTGAGTCTATCCTTTTTATGTCAAAAGACTAGATTAAGTACTTTGTTTTCTCAATTGAAAAGTGTCATTGGTATTTGGAAAATTTAGGTTTTTTCAAGGTAGCACTTGTGATTAGGACTTTGTTGATTTGTCAAAGTGGATACTGATTATTTCTCCCTATAAGACAACACAATCTTCTGCTTATAGTGATTTGTAAATCATTAAGCCAAATTGAAATTATGGCTTGTGTTTGTTGAAGGAAAAATTAATTGTTTGTTTTTGGGTATGTAAGAAGTTGTTAAGATAAAATTTTACTTCTTATAAATTAGATTTTGAGGAGTTCAGGTTGTATTTATTGAAGAAGACCCAAGAATCATGTATTCTACATTCTCTTTGATTTGTATCTTGAAAATGACTCATTGATTCTTGTATTTTTGAAAATTTAATGAAACCTCTTCCCTTATTTTAGTTCAAATTCATCGAAATGAAAATATTACAATATCATATTTGACTGCATTAAAGTTTTGATTCAAGTCATAACACCATCTGTTCCATGTCCATTTATTTTTTAAGTAACAACTTTAAAAAACAACACTAATAAAATCAATTTAGAATTTTTTATTATTTTAGGGCTCTTTTCCAACTACATTAGATTAGGTTGTAGGGGTTTGGAATAGGGAAGTGAGATAACTTTCCAGGTTTTCAAACAAACATTAGAATCTTGCGATAAGGATTAAATCCATTTATGGCAATTTGTCACTAGGAAGCTACCCATACAAAGGAGTTAAGCACGAGATCATGTCAGACTTAGTGGACTGATCGACCCTACTTCATTGGTTATGGTAGAGTGATTTATATGTATTAAAAATGGTGCTGGAAGTTACTTGGGAGTCACTTGGAAGTACACCTCAGATTAACGATGTTGAGTAACTTTCAAGGGGATGGAGCTTTGTTACTCTGCCCTTGCGTGTACGTCTGATCTGTGACTACCCCCCCAAGTTAAATCATTTTTAGTGGTAACCTTAGAGACCATAATATTAGGAATATTACCCAATGTCATAGTGAAGGGGAAGTCTCTGCTATACCTAGAACAAGCATTGGCTAGAATCACTTGGAACTTTTTGCAGGGTATCCTTCATTTGAGATGGCATAAATGAAGATTACTTGCACCAGGTCGTGTACATTAAGCAGGCTGTCAGCGTACCTAGTTCCACTCGCTCTCTCTTTAGTCACTTTTCACATTGATCCCTATGATGTTGGATTTCATCACCAACTAGTGATTTCACTGTGAAAAGTTTGTTTGCATGGTTTGACTCCTTAGATTTACTAGCACATGTTATTTGCTTATTTTTTATTTTTTACAAACCTTAGGTGTGGATTGTGATTTTGAATTGTTAAAATTGGTAATAAATTTATCTAAGTTTAATATAATGGCAACAATGTTAGAATTTACTGATAAAAAACCCCCTTTTAACGAGAATCCTAGTCCTTTTCTTGACTTTGCAAATGTCATTCCTCCTTATATGGCTACATTGTCACTTCTCGAATTCACGATAGGTTTACCAATGTAGTTGTTTTTAACTTCTTTGATCCCAAATACCTAAACTATTCCACCTCAACCGAGTTCACCATCTCAACATCGCCAACCTCATGTTGACCCTTTACCTTCTTCACCTACCATGTCCTCCTCCTTTTCTTCTTCTTCGCTTGGTAAAAGCCTTGATTCTAGTAACTAGGGGACTAAGAAGAAGAAGAAAGGGAAGAAGAAGAAGCAAGATAAGAAAGAAGTAAACCAACCAACCATGGATGTAGGTATTTTTAGTGTTGAGGAAACTTCGAACATGTATCACAAGCCCATATACACTTGCAAGCTTTGTAAGGGTGACCACTTCCTTATTAATTATCTTGGTATTCCTAAGGTCTTGGAAGTATGGCCTAAAAATCATTATAAACTTATTGTTAATCTATCAACTAGTGATTGTGAGGTTCCTTGGAAAAAGTGTAAAGTTAGGTTTCCTTGTCGGTTATCCAAAGGGATTCATCATAGTCATCTTTGCCCTCATATGGACAAAGCCTCAAAATTGTCGGAAAAACTTACTGTTCCACAACTTCCAACTTCCAACTAGTTATCGCAAACTTTCTCCCTACCTACCATCAATTAACAAAGTGATTGATCTAATTCCAAGTACAGTCAATCTCACGATTCCATTTGAAAGTGAAACACATATCACTCAGGTTTATGAGCCATTGGTTGATCAAGTGGTCAAATTGATTCCATCTTTGGTTGATCCCACTCTCCCTTTAGAGAGTGAAATTAATACTGCTCAAGTTCTTCTTATTACTTCAAATTCTTCTACACATGGGGGAATTTCACTTGTTTCCAGTGATCCCCCTCCAAGTAATGAGGCCATTTCCTTTGATTAGAGTAGACTGACAAGACCTCATCTTCCTTCTTCCACCCCTTTCCAAATCATTGTGAAAGAATATGGTAATAATTTTCGGTGCACAAATGTAGATGAAGGTGCCTCTGTCAAAATTTTATCCTCATCCGCTTGGAAAGTTGTGGATCCCCCTTAGCTTGTGCCTGTTATAAAGAATATTTTGGCTTTTAATAGAACCATCAATGAACTTTTAGGTATCCTTCCTAAGTTACCGATTACTCTAGAAGGAAATATTGTCTATATTGCTCTTATGGTAGTCCAAGTCCCTTGGATTTCAATTTTCTTGTTGGGCGAGACTATATCTATGCCATGAAAGATGTCGTGTCCACACTCTTTTGAATGACGTCTTTCCTTCACAATGGAAACATTGTGAAGATTTTCCAACTTTATTTTTTTGGTTTTGATTCGATTACCAGCCATTTGACATCCCTTAACGTTCGTTATATGCAAGTGGTATCCACCCCACCACAAGTTAATTATGTGGCAACCAATCCCATGGGTTACTGATGCAAGCGAGCCTCTCACTGTTTGCTCGACTTCTTATGACTTAGATCTGATAATTGACATAGGGAATCTTAAGAGGGAATATGAAATGGATTTTCTTACCCCTTTTGATTCTTTTCACATGTCTTCTTTCCAGAGAGATATTCTTCATTCTAATGAAGATCTATTTGAAGCCATGGTCGGGAAGTATCCCTTGGCATGTGATTCTTCCAAATGGGAGCCATGATCCAAGTCACTGAGAGGATGGTTCTTTGACTATGTAAACCTCGTTAAAAAATGAAGGTTCTTACGAGCGTAGTTATTTTTTGTTTCAAGCTCACTTAAACATGAAATGACCCTTGAGGATGGTTCTTTTACCGTGTCAACGTCATTAAAAAATGAAAGTAATACTTGCGAGGATAGTTCTTTTAATGTGTTAACCTCATTAAAAAATGAAACAAATCCCTGAGAGGATAGTTACTTTTCTTGTGTCAATCTCCTAAAAATGAAGCAAGGTTCATGAGGATCATTCTTTCACTGTGTCAACCTCGTTAAAAAATGAAACAGGTCACTATGAGGATAGTTCTTTTACTATGTCAACCTCGTTAAAAAATGAAAGAGGTCCTTATGAGCATAATTCGTCTTCTTGTGTGAAGTTCGTTAAAAAATGAAACAAGGTTCCATGAACATAGTTATTTTTCTTGTGTCAAGCTCGTTATAAAATGAAACAAGGTTCCATGAGCATAGTTATTTTCATGTGTCAAGATCATTAAAAAATGAAACAAATCCCCCTCTAATTGAGTTGAGTCTTTGATTAGATCTCGTAAATTTTGGGTCGAGTCTTTCATCTGATCTCATAAATGAACCTTCATTCCATTTGTCTATTAGTAACTAGTAGTCTACTGAGGCAGATCAAACGAAGCTTGGGGGGAATGTACCTCTGCAGGTTATGCTTGGGGGGAATTAAAACTTATCTCAAGCATAGTTTCCACTCTGTTTCAAGCTTGTGTAAAAATGAAAACACTTTTAAGCATAATTTTTCTCTGTTTCAAGCTTATATAAAAATGAAACCTATCTCAAGTCCATTTTGGTTATTATTTTCAAGACTCGTTAAACTCATGAAAATGTTGAGTTCTTTCCATCTTTTCCTGCTCGTTAACTAAATAGAAAGTCAGCGATATGATTACACTTTTATCACCTTTTTTTTTTCAGACTCATTAAAACTTATGAAAAAGAAAAACACTGGAGTTATCTTTAACCCTTTTAAGACTCCCTAGACATGAAAACATCGCCAAGTATTTGATTATTCAAACTCATAAAAGTAAATGAAAAATATTCTATTTAGTATAAGTTTAACCCTTTTACGGAATGAACTATACTATTTACGAAAAAGGTATATGTTGACTAATCATGGTCAATAGAGTTCTCTACTACATTATTTTACCCTTTTCTGGGCTTGAGAGACTAAATTTACAAAAAAGTTCACTGTGGAGTCTACTTATGCTTTTCTCCCGACTCCCTAAAAATGAAAAATAGTGAGCTTTACTTTCTCCGGGCTCGTTAAAATTTTATATTGAAACTGAACGAGTTTTATTTTCGTGTATTTTCAAACTCTTTAAACATGGAAATGACATTAAGCTACCCCTTCAATGGACTCATAAAAATTAAATAGTACAAGACTCATCAAGCATGATGAGACAGAACCACACATTCCTAGGGTTTGTTAAAAATACTCCGAAGGAGTCATCCAAAGGACAAGATTAAAGGACAAGCATATGTTATCATCCTCAAGCTTGCACAAAAATAAAGAGGTACTTTCCAGTAATGGTGGGGGAAAAGTGGGAAATAACATTTTTTTATTTTTACAAAATGTAGTATGTCGCTCTTGAACATGACACTCGGTCACTTTTGTGTCTAGGTTTGGAAATCCATTTGTTTCTCAGTTGACCATACCTCATTGAAATTCTTAAGTTGGTTTAAGAGAAGTCCAACCTTAGTAAGAAATACCTTGTAATTCATAGCCTTCAATTGCGTTGGCCATACCTGAGTCAGTCTTAGATTACTCCAAACTGTTGTTCTTCAAAGCTTGACATGAGTTTCATGTCATAGGCCCTCCTGCGACGGGTCACTTCCTATCGACTTCAACTCACTATATAGGAAGTTGATCTAGAATCCTTCTTCAGTACCTTGGATCTTGCATGCCTTAATGACATGTTTGTCGCCTTTGATGACAACTTCTCATCGTTGACCTTCGATCGAATGATTTTATGAGTGTTTTACTTCAGCACATCTATTCACACTTCATAGATTTCACTGGAACTACCTTGAGATCCATTTTCATTATTGGTGGTTTCTCGCGCGCTTGTTAACAGTTCACATCATTGATTGATAATTAAGTGGTTTCTACCATGTTCAACCATGAGACATTCACTCACATGGATAGAATTGTATTATGGATTGAGAGATGGAGATCAAGACCTTGCATCTAGTTTCATCCATCCAGGCTGCACGGAGTTATTAAATATTCATGATTGTAGACATAGATCCATTGATGGTTGTGTCCTTACTATGTTGTTTATTGACATGGATCTTCAGATCTATTTCCGTACTGGTTATTTGAGACATTTATGCTTTGAGTATGGGAGTGCCTACCTCAACGATGATTTTATATTGCATTGTAATGTTTGATTGATTATTTTAGGTCTCTAACTGTAGTCTCTAACCTGAACCTTGGCATGATAAAGCACTTCAGTCATCAAACATATTTTCTAACTTCTCACTTTAGGGGGCAATCCGTTACATGTCATTTTATTGCATTAGGAAAATTACCATTAGTTTAGATCTTTCGCTATCCATTAAAGTGTTCCAAAGCATCCCCCTGCAAGGCTAGAACCCAAATAATCACAAAGATAATGATATTCCTGGATATCAAGGCCTAAAAACCTATTTTTGACTTCCTGTGCAGTTCCCTAGACAATTTTTGCACATACACAGAAGAGAACATTATAATTTGCACAAAAGTGCGCTCTCTCTTACACTGTGACCTGTGCACATGACTCAACACAAGTAAAAATAAAAAGTAAAGTCTATAAGCTTTGTTAATCAAATCTTTCCCACCTAACAACTTTGAATAGATGCTTACTCAAGCCTAATCCCTCCCATCATGGAGCTACTTCCCTCTCTTTGTGGATCCCCTATCCCACCATTTATGGATCTCATCCCTTAGGAAGAGGATCCCAAACCTCCTCCTCTTGGCCTATAAATCAAACACAGGCCAGAGGATTAGGGAGGACTATTAAAGGTAGGCTTATGCTACAGAAATATGGCTAGAAGGCTTTTCATCCAAGGAGAAGGTTGGAGATTGTGGGAAGAGGTTTGTAACATCAAGGCATTGAGGTTGTAAGTTTGTTCTCCCTTTTATTTAATAAAAAGCAAATGTTCTTTCCTAATCATGTCTATTCTGATATCATTTGTGAGATTCCTTGATCCCTCACATAGGTTATGATTAGTTATTGATTTAATTTATTGTACATGCTGAGTTAAGTGTTTCATTTATATTTCATTCTATAAACTAGATGCTTTGATCCTTTGTGTGTTTCTATCTATGCATATCTCCTTTGAAATATCATGGAGAAGCTATGGAAAGCATTAGAATGGTCTTTAAAACATCAAAGAGGAGCCAACTGTGGAAGGCATCAAAAGGAATTCATCAGGAACTTCGTTAAAATAGCAAGTGATCTATTTCATATTACTTATTTAAATCAATCATAATCTAAGGAGAGGTAGCAATTATTTTCTTGTTTATTACTATATTTTGTTTGAGATCTAGGGAGATCCATATTGTCCGCAATAGGGATTAGTCTGCCTAACAGGGATAAAAACCACCTTACTTATGTGGTGTTGCTCTGAATATTCATTAATCAAATCTTCTTTTACATCAATTTAGCTAGCCTCCACTAGCAAGGAGACAACACCCTGTGATTAGTATTGATGGCACCCACCAGCTAGGAAGTATCTACTCACACGAATTTGCAAGCCACTACCTAACCACTCCCATCGAGCCTTGCACAACTACCACTATATTATCCACTATCACAAATGGATATTTTATTTCCAATATATTATTTTGTCATCTACCACCAACAAGGACACATCACCCCTATCTTGTTTAGCACCCATTGAACGAAGGCACCCACCTCCTCAAACTCTCGGAGTCACACTTTCTTTCATTTTCAAACTGGACTCCAAGATCATCAAAGCAAAAATATCTATAACACAAAAACAATAGATTAACAACAAAAAATATGCATATAAAATCCTCACACTTTAGCAATAGATTAACAACAACAAATATGCATATAAAATCCTCACACTTTAGCAGACTATATTTTTCCACTTCTTCTCCTCTCTGAGCACTGTTATCTACATAATAAAATCTAAGTCCCACACAACAAAATTTGATATACAATACACATCTACAACCACCATTCACTTCTCTCAATCCATCCAACCATCAACTATAGTGAGAAGAAAATTAATATACAATACCAACTATGATGGACTTCAACCTCTGCATCTTCTCATGAAATTTGATCTCTAGTCCTGTATACAACACTTTGATATATTTATAAAATTTTATATGAATGGCTACAACTATATCATTTCTCTCTCAATTACCTCTCAATGGCATGCTCTCACAATCACAAAATAACCAACCAAATAACCTCATAGCATCGTCCTATTTATAATTTTATGAGATGATTAAATCGATAAATGCTACAAGTGATGGAGCACTCAACAACGCTATTCATACACTTGACTTGAAATGGAATCATATCCTTGACTTTCTCTTCCCACTCACTTCATTTAATGATATATATTATTCACTTTAACCATATTCTAGAAGTTAATTAACCTTTTTTGATCTTCTAATAAAAGTCTTGAATAAGACAACTAGAAAAACTAATAAAATACCTGATATGCACAAGGAATACAAATAAATGATCATGTTAGGCCATAATCATAGGGACAAAACTAGCAATTCTAAGCTATAGTCGAACTCTTTACACTACATCCCAGTGGATGGAAGACTACAACTACACTGAGGATATTCTCTCCCAGCAACTGTGGCAGAGCATAAGGAAAATTCAACTCATTTTAGCCTAGACTTCTGCCAAACTGTTTGATCAACTTCTCCAACATTTGTAGGACCTCTGAAACCCATACCAATTCACTAATAAACATTAAAATACCTCTTAAGATGTGCAATATTCATATGCAAGTATTAGGTCACCTCCATCTAGTAGACCAACTTCAGGAGTGAACATGAGACAACATGGCAACTATCTTCAACTCCATTAACACCATGATAAACTTCTGCAACACCATGACAACATAACATACATTAGGAATGCATCAATACAAACAGGTGAGTCATGATATTCATCAGGTAACATCAATGGCAACACCAACATGCCAACAAGCTCCCCCTTTGCCAATGATATCAGTCTGTACTTCCCTCTTTGAAGTGAACTTCTAAAGCTGACCACACATAAAGCTCTCTCCCCCTTTGAAATCAATGGAAAGGGGCGAAACATATCATGATAAAACATTATGCCTTTTCCAACTAAACATTATCCTCCTCTTCATGCAATGGGATCCATTAACCAAAATATAAACTCCACTCAACATCATATGCAAATGATAAATAATGGGATACATGGTTGAAAGATGAGAGAAATAACAACACTCCTTCAATAATATCATAACTAAAGAATATATGCATTAAAATATCCCTAGAAACTAGCTAGGCCTGATCAACAACACATTAGTGCAACAATACACTTGTCCTATAAGCAACAACAACAAACTTTGATCAACTCTATAGTAGTAGAAACAAATTTTGATCAACTCTAAAGCAAAAACAACATATACATCTTGTCTATCTTATATTTTCACCTCCATGTTGTATTATCTAGATCATAATAATAGAAAACTTATACATAAACAAAAACAACCTCTCTCAATTTGTCTCTAGTAGTAACAACAAACCATAAATCCCGTAAATGAAAACATATCCATGGCTGATTATGCAATGATCTATATCACTATCATTACCTCCTTTCCACATGCAAGAGGCTAGTCCACATGGACCAAGCACTATAACCCAATGATATGCAATGAAAGTACATGGCTTCATAGGCCTATTACATGGCTACAAGAATGATAATACATGGTTGTACAATGAAATCACTAAGCCCATATATGGCTGAACCATGAATCACATACCTATCTCTAAATGCATGCATGACTCTAGAATGTTCCAATGTGATAAGTACGAGAGTATACATGAGTAATACATGAATTACACAACAACACCACAGCCCATACATAGCTACACTAACTCTCATGATTCACTATACAACACATACCAATCATGGCTCATAATTATGCACGACATAAACAAGTACATGCAATATATGATCAACAATATGTCCCCTACATAAAAACAAGATAATTACAATACATATCACAAGCTATACATGTGTCAACCTCTCCAAATCACCAGCCATAGATCAAGTTCTCATTAACAACAATAAACAATACATAACAATGCTTAGTTGCCCAGAAAAAACATATATTAGTCGCATCATGAAGGCTCTTTTCAACATGAGAACCTTCAGAGAAGCATCAACAATAATCATGCACTATATATATCAGCCCTTCAAAGCTAAACATGACAACAAAAATAACCATCATATGGAGCATGAGCCTCTGCAAGAAAATCTAAACTGGAAACAACAACATACATATAATGATGCAATGGTAGTATCAATACATGTCACAACAACAACCTTACTCATAATTATAAGCATAGAAACCACATGTATCAACATCATGAAGCCATACTCCTGCAAAAGCATAAACTACAACACTAGATCGTAGATCAAGGACCAGTGAGGATATCTCTAGCATAAAATGCGTCAATACATCTCAATATTCTCCATGAAAAAACTCCAAAAATAACACCATCATAAAAAAGTTACATAGATCTTAATCATCAATAGCATGGGTAAGTGTCCTAGCAGATATCATGAAAAAGGGATTGCAAACAACCACCATGTGAAACAACATCAACAACATGAATTATATCCATCATAATAAGCTCTTAAATATTCTGATTATAGGTTGTGAATCTCTAACATAGGAATAATGCAAGAAACTATAACCATACACAACCATCATACTAAACTCCATGGCACCAACACATGCATGACATCATCAATCCAAAAACAATTTTTTCTTCAAGCTAATACAAAACAACTGCATATTAACTCACATAATACTATTAGGCAACATAAAATACATGCACAACTAAAACACATACTCTTGAAATGGATCGATGTTAGACAATCACATAACATGGAATACAAATCCAACTCTTCCAATCGGTGTCTTCAATTAGTAAGGAACCATGATGCCATCAATCCACTGAAATATTAGAATCATATGAGATGCTCCCCTTGAACATGTGCCATCACAATTTGGAAATATTCTTCCTAGAGAGATTTATGCTCATTCTAACATCATAAATCCTCTATTAGAACCTAATCACAACAACCTTTACAGATACAACATTAGTAGCACAAATATATCATCATGAAATCATCGTAAAAAAGATAAGCATCATCAAACCCTAGTTGCATACATCAAAACAACTCCTCAACAAGCAGGTCTATTCACACACACTTCTCGTGCTATGGAAACACTTTCAATGATTCTACATGCAAAAGAAAAATGTGCCATATGCTACCCCTGAGGCCATGCGAGCCTCAATTTCTACTTGCAGAAACTTGCTACTCCTTCTTCCTCCAAACTTTGAGGGGATGATCTCTTGTATGCAAATCTCTTCCCATCCTCTTGTTTGGCCTACTTTGAATGTTCTTCATTCTTTGATTGTATTGCCTTAACAACCTTGGCATCTTGAAATCTTTGGCCATATGACCAATATTGTCACATATGTAGCTCTTGATATAACCAAGGAATGAAGGAAAGGGCTCAAATCTCTTGATTTTCTTTTTATTTCTCTTTGCATGAAACCTACATTCAATAGCCTTATGGCCAAGACCATTGCATGAGTAGCAATAACCATAAAAATGATCATTATACCTGTTTTTAGCTGAAATTTGTGAATGGGGTAGTCCTCTTTGGTTTTTTTCTTTATAGGGCCTTCTATACAACTACTTCTTCTACTACATGTTTCTGCAATTTTTCGCAACATGTCCAAACTTGTGACAACTGTCATTAGGGGAATTTTGAGGTCTAAAATGGGCCTCCTAAGAAAAATGTACAACCAAAGTAAACTTTATAAGAACCAATAGGATTCAAGCTGATGATGTCAACCATGGGGGATGATTCACCATTTTTCGGAGTAAGAAAGTAAAAAAAATATAAAAAATATAAAAAATACTTTTCCAACTCGTATTTTCAACTTATCTCCCAAAGGTTTTACTCAAATTTTGAGTAGGAGTACTCATAAGATGAAAAATTTAATTCCTCATCCAAGTAGTACCCATGTTGCATACTTTCGGTGGACCCTGCTACATGAAAAAACGTAATTGCAATCACATTTTTCATGTATTTCTCATTTTTCGTGTAGCAGGGTCCATCGAAAGTATGCAACATGGGTACTCCTTGGATGAGGAATCAAATTTTCCATCCAACAAGTGCCACCACTCGAAATTTGAGTAAACCCATAGGGAGATAAGTTGAAATATGAGTTGAAAAAAGTAGTTTTTTTTTTTCCCTCCAAATTTTGATGTTGTAATCTAATTTTATTTTATTATTTCCACTATTATTTTATAATTTCCTTAGGAGGCCCATTTTAGACCTCAAAATTCACATAATGAACACTCTACCTTGCCCATAAAAGGAACAAAGGGGCTTTGATTCCTCTAAAATTTTATAGATCTGCCACGATCCTGTCTTGGAGAAAAATATATTTTGAATGTAGGTGCTCCTTGAGGTCTTCCTTTTTGCTACTGTAGGATTTGCTCCTTATTTACTTGATTACTACTACCCTTGTTGCTGCTATTTTTTTCTATAAGCCTTTTTGGTTCTTTAATGTTATTCTTTCCTACATGTGAGTTGGACTTTGCCCTTTTAAAACCAAGAGTAGATCTATTGAATGTGGATCTTTGGTTTCCAAGAGAATTGTCCAAGCCTATGGTGCTCTCCATCTTCAACTACTTCCTCATACATATCATTTCAACTTCCAATTTCTCGTACTTCTCTTCCTTTTTTCTGTACTATTTCCTCATTCCTTCTTCAACTCTTTCTGATTATGCTAATTGAGTCCTCAAGCTGATACTTTCCTCCTTGGGTTTGGCCTCCTTATCATCACATATATGCAATAAAATTTTCTAATCTCTTCATGCAGCTATTAGTCTACTAATCTCAATAGAGAATTTCTCAACGACTTCCATGGCTGAGTTGTACTTAGTTCTGAGTGGCTTAATGTTATCTTCAACTTCACTAGCCAATTTAACATGACTAGAATCTGAACCATCTAAACTGTAACTCAAAACCAAATAATTAGTATCTATATATTTGGGTTCATTCTGCTACAATCTTTAGTTCTTAATTTTATGATTTCTTCATATTATCAGTTGAAACATTTACACTAGAAGGATGAGACTCTTGTGGTTGAACTTCTTTCTTTTTATGGTCCTTCTTCTTTTTCTTCTTGTTCTATATATTATTGCTGCTACCATCTCCATACATGGTCTCTAGTATGTCCCACATCTCTTTAGAATATTTTAGATATGCTAACTTCTTCAAATATGTATTATGAATATTTTGATAAATTATGCATCTAGCTTATGTATCGTATTACAAAACTTTAGGTGCAAGTGGATCCTCATCACATCCTTCACATACCAATCTCCAAATGTTGTATCCACAATATAATATTTGAGATTTAAATTTATTATGCCATACCTTAAAATTTGTAACAATGAGGACATACATTCCTGTAGGATTCATCTTGAAAAAAAAAATTGCAACTCTTTTGTCAAAACTCTCCAGATCTACTTTCCAATGATCAATTTGCAACCAATATCCCCACTCTGATAATAATTGTTAGAAATGTAGAGCACTACTAGGTGACAAGTGACCCTAACAACAATTTGTGATTTCTTACGCTTTAGGTCTATGATAAAACTTGGAAAACCTGCAACAAAACATCATATGTGATCCAAAACATCAAGCAACAATGTATAAATCCAATTCAATAACCCAAATGGAAAGACTTTTTAAAATGAATAAACTTTTTATTGATAACAACTGGTGAAAGAAATATACAAAAAGGGTTTACAAATCCCCCTCCGTGGGTTGGGTTCTTTGATGTCCCTGATGCTTCAATAATCGGTTCTCTTGCTCAATGTGTGAAAAATCCAAAACAATCTGGAGAACTCAAATGGGAGCTCAAGTGAAAAGAGACGATAATGGTGACGATGATAATGATCAT
>APFE031349333.1:0-15019 GCA_000404065.3 Pinus taeda
AGGAACCCGACGGTAGTTGTGGGTTGAGTTACTAGTCCTAGAAGCCTTAGTTGGAACAAATGCTCTGGAAGCCCTAGAAGGCTTGGATGGATACCAATCTAATGATTGCTTTGTGATGTTCGGCTGTGAGGTGGTATCATTTTTGATGGGTTGATATGGATGGCCTTTCGAAACGCTGGATGGTTTTGGATTGATGTGCTCCATGAGGTCCCACATTCATGCTTGGAATATGGCATGGGGAAGAATGGATGAAGAGAGATTTGGCTCAACCATTCTACGATCGGGTGGAACGTGGAAGTCCCATCTTGGGTTTGTATTTTGCTAAAGATTATTTTTCCTTGTATTTATATGAGCATTTTGATGAATTATTTGTGGTCTACATGGTTGTACTTTCATTGGTATTTTTGTTGCTATTATGCTAGTTATTTATGTGTTTTATGAGAAAAGCTATGTATGGATCTCATCGTGTTTTTACTTGTAAATGAATGATCAATGTATATATGAACTAATGGATGGAATTCCAGTTGATTTTTTGAGGCATCAATGTTACCTAACAATTCTTAGCTAAGTATGATACCCCTATGCTCAGATCTATTATTTACACCTGTAGTTTACATATTCGTGATATGTTTGACAAACTTCCTATCATGGCTAGTAGGGATCTTGTCAAGGTCTTAATCAAGTAATTTCTTTAGTAATATCATTTCCATGTTACTTCATTGTTCTGAAGATGTGATTCAATTTTTGGCAGTGACCCAGACTCTGGGCCTAAAAAAGTGGCTCAAATCCTGGGGAGACTAACACATCACTAACAAAAATAGTCCCTAGACACTAGTAGGTAGACCTTTAAGAGTTTCCAAAGGTCCTTGGATGATGGCATGCCTATAGCATGAGAGAGACTAGGGGTTACATTGTCCAAAATCTCAGTGGGACCGAGGGGTTGGTTGGTAGAAAGGTTGGATTTGTTCCTAAGGTTCCTAATGCTAATGTTGAAGTCTTTATGGTGTGTTTCCATCGATGCCACATCCTTAATGTGACTTAGGAGGTTGAATCATATCATAGTGGCCTATTGTTGCACGTCTACCCCAGCTAGTCGGTTGCTTGGGTGGATGTGGGAGGAGGGTGTTACACAAGTTATTGTGTTCTAATCGTTTGGCCCAATAGATAAAAAATAATCATGGTTATTAACTGGGCAATTGACTAGGCTACCATACTGCTAACACCATTAGGCCATTATGTAGGTATGGACCAATGAGGTTTTGCCAAGTGGAAGCCTCACATTGGTCAATTTGGGTCACTTTTTTATTTGATCATTTTAATTTTTGTGGGCCAATTAGGGTGTGCCACATGACCCAACTAGAGGCCACCACATGGCACCCCACAGTTGGTCAAAATTATGGTAGCGGCCAGATAGCCTAGGAAAGGCTCAAACCCTCAACTTGTAGTTCAATAGCCAAGCACTCTCCCAGTTGTTACAGGACTAATATACCCTAGGGTATGGGTTGAACACCCCAACAGAGGAGAGGGAATACACCAATAAGAAGTAGACAAACAAGAATCCCTCATAATTAAACTATTGAAGTAGGAAGAAGAAGTATTACCCGAAGGTCCTACGTTTGAGGTCATTCCTGTAGGGTCCAAACCCTATGCTTCCTCCAATGCATTGAATGCTACAACGCATTCAAGCAAAGCATATATAATAGCAGTAATTGAAAGCATGTTCACGATATAAGTGTTAGATCATATAAGAATATACGTAAAAAAACATGAAATCATACATTAGTTGGATTAAAACATGAATTAAATCATTAAGAGACAATCATTAGGAGCACGACATGGCTCATTTATTGATGACAACAGAAGAATATGGAACAATACAACCTGATCCTTCTTGAACTCTAAGAGAAACCTTCCTCCAGATCCGTCCAGCCCAAACATCAACAACCCTCTTTCAAATGCATGCACATGGATGCCATATAAAGGAGATGGACACCACAATGAGGAAATAGGGGTTTCCTATAGCTGGGAGTGCAAGAGGCATAGGGATAAAATTAGACTTGATTAGGGACAAGTTGGATATAATATCAATACCCTATCTCTCTCTCCCTTTAGGCCTTCCCATGAGGTGTATTTATATGACCTCAAAACAATTTTTTCATTTGGGAAATAGTTAGGCCATGCGCTCCTGTAGGTAGGCTTCCGGTGTGACCCATAAACCCCACCCAAAAAATACGAATTTTACGTATTTTCATATTTTAAATCATATATGCGGTTTGGGTATTGTTGAACCTACATGTGCATGTGCTTTTTACAGGGCAGAGTCGCATATGGAATTTAAAATAACTTTTTTTAATATTTGGACCAAGCATGAAGGGAAAGGGCTACCCAAGGCCATGACTCAGAGCATAAAGTATAAAATGGTGGTAAATGATGCTATAACAGATTCCCCCTAATATATAATGTCAGAAGGTGTACATGATGGTCGAAATGTATTAAGTGTATAGAAATAATCATGCGAGGAATTGGGAGGAGATCACTAGATTCCAGCCTGCCAAACCAGTGGAAGAGATCAGAAAGAAGGCTCATATATGAGTTGGGCATATCCATGCTCAGAGATAGTAAAGCATGTCTGCATATCAAGTGTAGAGTGGATCCAATATTTATACAAGTACAAAGGACACTAAAAAATACATAGTGGATCATCTGATCACAACCGTAAAAGTACATATCAAGGCCATGTTGCAATATCGCATATAGAAGAACTAATCAATGATGTTAAAGTAGATATCTGATCAATGAAGTCACATAATTGATCCTCGAAAGTACCAAGTAAAAAAGTGGAATAATGGTACTACATGCAACATGGGTGCTAACATATATGATGCTGTTGTGATGAGCTGCAACATATAAGGTGGATGGTGTCGCTGGAAGTAAACTGGAGGGACTAACATGTGAACCATGACATTTTGATGAAACCCGAGGTCTTAACCGACCACCATGGTACATTTCTAAACTATATGAAGAAATGAGCGGAAATTGACCATGTGAGAAATCATTTGATTATTAATCATTGATCTATACCATTAACAAATGTGAGACAACTCACCGATAATGATGATCAGAATCAAGGTACCCTATTCTCACTCTCAATAGTGAAGGAGTCTACAACTAATGACTACAAACCCTAAGGTACTGAAAAAAGGATTCTATATCTTATTCCTCGAGCAATGAGTCAGAGTCAATGGGAAAAGACTTGTTGGAAGGAAGACATTAAGGCATCCTACATCAATCCAATGTGAGCGTAACCCGCAAGCCAATAATGTGGAAGAAATTAGATGAAGAAAGATGAAATAACCAAACTGAAGCACATTTCTAGCGTACACAAGATTTGGCTAGCGCACAACAAAAACCCTCCGAACCAACCAATAATGAAAGCTGACACAGGCGAGGAATCCACCAATAGGTTCAAATGGAAACCAAGGTACTACATGAAACCCAATGTGTGATAATGTAAGCTGACGTAGAACACAATGGAAACCACTCATTCAAAGAACCATAATATTGATTGATGATGAGCACAAGGTCACCTATCAACTATGGAAATAGGGCCAGGGTGCGTCTCTAAGCTTACTCTCAAATAAATATGTCGAAGTCAATAAGAGTAGACCCACCAGCAAGAATTCAATGGAGACCTTCCCAAACCAGCACGAGAAAAGGACCAAATAGTTGATGTGATACTGAACATAACTCTAACAGACCGAGTATGGCCAACTGAATATGAGTCAAGAGACAACATTGTTGGCTTAGGGGGTCTTGACCCAGGTTCAGAGTTAGCTACACCAACCAAAAAAACCCTACACTACTGGCCCTTTTTGCAACGACCCACATAGCACAGGCTAGAGTCTTACCCAAAGCAGTATGGGGTAATGATGGAACCAAGTTTCTGCATCCAGATATCAGTGTGATGTCTTAAATTACCCTAGATATGCCTTTGCGCAGATCTAGAAGCCCTCAGGGATTGGTACTGCAACACCTTTTAAACAGTGTCTAGACCTCCGCAAAGGTCTACAATTAGTCTTTGTAGACCCTTTACAGTCACATCATCCACTTGTGCACATCAGAAAATAACCCATATTTGAGCACGTGCATATCTAGTTAAGTATTTTAATAAACATAAAAGAATATATCACAATATTTATGAAAGTACTTAACATGCAGTGTGTATAGTTATTAATATTCATTCCATAGTGTCGTGCATCATTAGATCAATATTTTGTGAATACATTAATCATTCACAACATATATCACAATATTCAATAAATAGAAGTAAACAGATAAACACAGGAATTCTTCGATAATCTTCTTTATTGATCTTCAGTTAGGATTTACATACTCAAAATTGCCCTGCGCACTCAACTGCAGGGGTCCACGCACTCAACTACAGAATCTATCTAGGCCTCTATGCACTTAGTTCCAGAGCCTTTCCCTTCTATCTAACTCACTTCTTTGCACTATCTTCTATTGACCCATTACTAACATGATCTCCTGCCTTAGCCTCTCTAAGACACGCCTATTTAAACAATCCCATAGTTCGTGGACCATGGGTGGATCTCAAAGTCGACTCAAATTTACATAAACAAGGGGCTAAAACCCCTTTTACTCCTAATCATCTATGTGCTCCGCATCCACAAATCACAGAGAATTTACATCTTTTACAAAAATTACATCAAAACTTGGGTTTTTAACCCCAAAACCGACCGAGTCGACCCCATCCCAACAGGCCCCCAAAACAAAGACTGTGATTCACCCTCAAGTCACTCAGCTAGCATGGAAATCTTACTGCGAAGATCCCCCAGCTCCACCTGAACTATTGCAACCTCGACAGTGCTCTGCATAGCTGCCTGCTTAATTTCTTCCACGAGCTACTGTGTAGCTGGTCCTTCTGTGGCAAGCCTCATCATCTGCTGTGTCTGCTGCAAGCCCTTGAGCTTATTCTGAATATTTTTCAAGATCTGATAATATTCTTCCAACCAAGGCTCCATCTTGGCCTTAAGTAAGGCCTCCTTCTTCTGTGCTACTTCCACCTACGCGAGGAGCTGCTTCCCCTCCTGCAACTTGGCTAGGTGTTGCGCTGGTGCAATGGAGCATGTCGTTGCCCTGAATTCATCATACTGCTTTTACATCTCCCTAATCTCAGTATTCAATATCTGAAATTTTGGATCCTCCTGTAGATTGGTGACCAATTCCATAGCTTTCTCAAATACTATTGTGCAGTCTACAACTGTGGAATCTAGAGTGGCCAACCCTTCCTTGATCGTAGCTCCGCGCTGCTCCCAGAATTCTGGCGGAGTTGAAGGCTACATATTTAATTGCAGCTCAGTTACCTTCTTGTTGAGTTGAAATTGAACTTGATGGACTTCTTCCTTTACTTCACACACACCTGCAGCTAACTTCCTGACCTTTGCTTCTAGTTGCGTGTCCTCGAGAATATGAATTTCAGACACAGTTCTGCATGCCTCCACGACTGCTGACTCCAATTGTGAACTGTGCACCTGGAGCACCTCCTTTTCTTACAAAATATGTGTCTTCTCAGCGAATAGTTACCTATTATTCACCTTGATCTCACTAAAAGCACTAATTGCTCATTATTCCCAAAGGCGAAGCTATCCTGCAATTCCATGTAATAATTTGTGCAATGTCTCCAGTTGCATCCTAGCAAGTTTTAGGCCCATCTTCGAGGTGCTATCAAAGAGAGCACATTGTTCTGTGATCTTAGTGCATACTCAGCATGCAAGAAAGGGGAATACTCACAAATCCATCATCAACCACAGAACTAGCTCTACATTGGTACTTTGCTCTTGCACCGAACTACTTGCTGTGCCACTCACTTTTCCAACATCTGCTTGGAGTTTAGCTGCTTGGAGCTGCAACTCTCGAAGATACTTCCATACTCCTCCCAAGGTCTGAATGTACTATTGTTCCAACTATTACAGTACTTCTTTGATGACGTCCTTGACTTTATCACCGATCTCATGAAGATTAGTTTCTGTAAGCACCAGGGGCTCAACCTATGTTTTGTGCGCCTTCTACTTCTTCCTTGATCTCACTTGTTGTTCCAAATCTCACCTTTTCACAATGAAGGGGGTGCGCTACCCTTCCTCATCGACACCTCCTTGCCCTATTTCTATCTCTGTTGTTGTCAAAGGTGATTTGTCACCTTTTTGGGTCTCACGCAGCTCTTGCTCTGCCTTCTCCTTGGCAGTGCATTCCTCCTTGACCCGACCATTTTCTGCAGCATTTTTCTTCTTCTACATAGCCTGCTTGGTTTCCTCCTTCCTTTTCTTTGCATCTGTACTCTCTGCACCTGTGCTTGGCCCAACAGCTAAAACTGAAATGGCATGCCACTCAGCTGGGCAGCGTGACACTACTTCCTGCACATCATAGTTGGTTACCAAATAGGGTAGGTCATACCACTTCTGGGCGGGATCCTTTCGTGCCGGGATATAGACCTGGTGGAAGTCAGATTCGAACGCTGCATATGTGGAGCTACATGTACAAGGTTGGGGAAACCCTTAGGTGCTGGTTAACTACCATATGGAGGCTTGCTTCTGTTAGGACCCAAAAATATTTGTCTTTGTGATGCACGCAGGGTCCTTTGTAGCCCATAGGGAGGCGAACTCCGCAGCCTTCGGCAATCCTTCTTCCAATGGAGGAAATTGGTTGTTGTCTGGCAGCTCCCATGCAACCAACACAATGGAGAGAAGAAACCAAGCATAATGGAACGACTTGTTGTCATCCTGGGCCTCGCGGCAATTCGTGAGGAACTCTTGGCATAGTTATCTAGACCAATTAAATAATATGCCTTTTGCTCATTGAGCTGCTAGAGATACGACGGGTGCCAAAACTTCATCCACGCAGAGCTTCCTCATCACCTTGCTAGTTAATATTTGCATGGCCAATTGAACTATAGTGTAATTTATTGATAGGATGTAATACCCTCGTGCCTTTTTCACAAGTTTATAATCGTTTTTCATGCGCTCTGCCAACTCCTTCGCACCCATCTTTCTGCCAAACTCCTTGGACAGATTCAGCCCTTCATGCAGCAAGTGTGTGATCCTCTGAATCAAAATATCAGTGATGAGGATAGGCCCTACTATCCATAAACACACATCATGCACCAATGTGAGTAGCTGATGTATTCAAGTTGTGTCAATTGGGGTGCAGTGGTAATGCGGCACCCAAAGCAAGTTGAGTAGCCCAGATTGCTCAACACCGCGGGCCCATTCCTCTATTTCCAGTGTTGTCACACTCGTGCCTTCATAATATACTCATTTCATGAAGTTTTCCATCACTAAGTGTGGGAACTTAGTGTGATCGACTAAGTCCCAGTCCTCCATCTTTAATAATGGGACTCGTGCGAGCCACATACATTCTAAAGGCACCTACTCAGGTAGCAGGGGTCTGGAAATGATAAATTTCTTAGAGTTCGAGTCTTTTGTAATATTTTCCCTTCCCTTGCACAGAGGGATATACTGAGGGAGATTTTTGATGGGCTCCACTCCTTCAATGTCAACATCTTCTATTGTTTGGCCTTCTATAACCTCCAGGTCTACAACCTTTCCTTTTCCTTTTGTTGGCTACTTGTATTTTTTTTGGGTTCGTGTCGCAGTATGCTTCCTTGGGGAAGCACGTATCTGTAATGGCTTCTTCTGCTTCTCCTTTGCCATGGATTGTTTCAACCTTGGCGACCTTGGCATCACAAGCTTAGCTTTAGCACTAGATATTTCAGGGCGTAGGGCATCAGGTACTACTACTTTCACACTCAAAGTGTCAGCAAGGTTGGTGGCAGTCATCCTCTCCATAAAAAATTCACAGGATTCAAGAGACATGTCTATGTGGGTGAAGAATTCCTCACAGAAAGCTCATCTCATTAACAGACAACAAATTTCAACAAAAACTCCAACTATGCAAAGTGTTCTTTGTTGGACTGGCACATGTAATTTATAGGGGTGTTTGAATTCATATCCGACCATTCCCCCCAAATTTTGACCATTAATGTTGTTTTGGTAGCAGATCTTCAAATATTTTGGCCTTAAATGCCTCCAATTGGCTTGCCTTAACCGTCTTCTAGCTCTCAAATCATGAACAGTGACTCCAACAGTCACTTTCCTGCTGTGGTGCACAGAACCTCTATCCATAGTGCATCTTCTTGTGTGCATCTTCCTATATTGCAACTTCACCATTTTCCGTGCAGCCTACCTGTTGTGTAGTCCTCCAACCCTAGTAGTGTAGTTTATAGTCCCGCACTCCCTTGCAACTGCTTGGAGCACTAAGACTATCATACTACCATATATTCATTGGGCAGGATCCCTTGTATATAACTTCAAGTGGCTTCCATTCACTCTTCACAGAAAAGGTTCTCCATCCAGCTTCATGAGATGAACTACACCTCCATCTGTAATTTCTTTGATAATGTATGGCCCTAGCTAATGCAACTAAAATTTCCCCAGAAAATTAGTAAACTTACTATCATATAACAATACCAGATCATTTACCTTGAATGTGCGGAGCTTAATGTGTTGATCGGGCCATGTGTTGGGCAGTGGATCCCCTGTGTAATAGTTTTGGGGCTTAAAGCCCACATTTTTTGGTATTGTATTGTAAAAGCTCCGCGAAGTGCGCAGAATACAAATTGTAATGGGTCAAGTCTAATGGTAGTCCACCCTAAAATATTATAAATTAATCTAGAAGGTGTCAGCCTACCAATGGTCCACGGACCATGGGAATGTATACATAAGAGCAAGGCTCTATGTGTAAAAGGTAGTTTTCTGGTAATAGTTGAAGTAATATGGGTGTCTGAAGGTGATAGTAGATCTGAGTCTGTAAGTACAAGTTTGGGTCGTAATAGGAGATGGAGGCTCCGTAGCTATGTGCACAGAGGCCTGGTTAGATTCCGCAGCTGTGTGCACGGACCCCTGCAGCTATGTGCACAGGGCGGGAAGTGGATTGTAACAAGATAAAAGAATTAATAAAGATAAGTTGATTTTGAAATATCATGTATCTGTTATAGATTCTGGTTTATGCATCTGTTCCTAATTTATGATTACACACATGTCTATTTATGTTAAGTAATAACTTAAAGAGTTGTACTTTCATAAATAACAAAATATCTATAATAATACTAAGCACATAAAATGGTAAATTGCATTCACGCTTAACTAAGGTAGTTGCCCCGGGAAGATAGCTACGCGGAAGCGCATAAGATCGCTCCGCGCAAACCCAGACCACATCAAGACATCCCCAGGGTGTGGAAACCTAGTTCCAACCCCCTCCCGTACTACCTTGGGTGAGACTTCAGTCCACGCTCCACGGACTATTGCAGAAAGGGCTAGTAGTGTCAGGATTTGTTTGGCTAAACATTTCTAAACCTGGCTCAAACTGCATTAAGCTAACAAATGGTTCCATTGATGGGATCGGGATCTGCCTAAGGGATGTCTAATATTGAAACACTGGAACCCTATGAAGAAAGAAATTGAAGATTGGCTGGATCAGAAGTTGCACGAGGTTGTAATACAGGAAAAAAAAACTCCGCAGATATCTGAGAAAAGGTGGTTGGATCGCTTCATATATACAAAAATCCACGAGGTCTTCTTTGCAACCTTCTCTTTAGAACTATACGACTAGATCGCAAGGCTAGCAGACAGCCAGGGAAGGTGCAAGCTTGATCAGCCGATAGTGTGGACTCCAGAGTTGGTACGCAGACTAGAGGCATCTGAAGATAAAATCGTGCGGGCCATAGATCATTGGCTAGATTGAATAATAGGATGGTTTATCACTGAATTTACGATAGACACAACTGTCAGCTATAGCAAAGCCGAAAGATGCTTTCTCAAAGGATTGCGAGGTAAGTACATCAAGTCTTTGAATACCTAGATTAAGATGTTTTTATGTGAAAAATGGGTGATGCGCATACATTAATGAGAGGAACGACATGAAGCGGAAGGATCTTCAAAGTGATCAAAGGGTTAGGAAACAGTTCTTTAATTTCACCACCGCGAGCAAGTGAGGAAGAGCATGCTTGGGTTTCTCCAAGGAGTGTGGTCAGTTTTATCGGGCAATGCATTTTGTAGTTATCATCTCCGCTAACACCACCACTCCCATCACCTTCTTCACCTCCCACTTCACCCACTCTGCATCCACCAAACTAGTAGTTTAGAATGGTGAGCACGATCAAGTTGCCTGTATTCAAAGGAGTAGGAAACGAAGACCCGGATCAATTTTGGTTCATAGTAAGAGCAGTGTGGGAAGCACACGAGGTTACGGATGATAACATTAAGAAGGCCACATTGGTAAGTGCATTGTAGGACCACGGACTAACTTGATATATCAAGTACTAAAATGATCACCTAAATGCCGGAATAACAGAAATTTAGATTGCATTGAACAAAGGATTTAGTCGACCAAAATCAGAGATGCAATCGATTATAGGATTCAAGGAGATCGTGATGCTTCTAGGTGAAGCCCCTTGGGACCTACATCAAAGGCTAAAAAGTATGATCCGCGAGGTTAATATGACATTGATGAATGCACAGCACCGTGCGTGGTTTGTGGCATCTTTGACACCACACCTAAGGATGACACTGTCACAACAGAAGCTCTCAACCCAAGTAGAGGCATTAGAAATGGCGATGAGGTTGCACAAAACACCAATACAGGATCTGGGGTTGGGAGCCCAAAAATTCCACATGCAACTACAAAACCTATGCCTAGAGATGCAGAGTTTCAAGCAGGATAAGGCACTCTAGCCAGAGGCGCACGAAGAAGTGTGGTGTATAAATTGTAAAGGCCAAGGTCACAATAAGGATCATTGTCCAGTCTTTGCGAACTATTTGGTAGGAGGGGGACTGATACCGTTGAAACTGGAGGTGCAAGTAGGACCGAGTGCATCTGCTGCTCTCTGGTGCACGATTTGTCAGGTAGGAGGAAAGCACGCAACGCACAACTATCACTTCTTGCAGAAATATACCCAGACTCCACAGCAACTGTACTGTAATTTCTATAGATCAGTGGGTCATGATGAGTGAACATGCCAGAGCTATGAACTAATGATGGATAGGACCCCAACTTATCGAATGCAAATAGAAACATGAGGCCTCTATCCAGTTGTAGCAAAAGCATGGGGTGGCTTCCAAGGCGAGGTCAAGGTCACAGGGGAATGGGGCCTGGGAGTGGCCGTGGACAACTAATTTGCTACAATTGTGGAGGACCTGGGCACTATGCGTGTGATTGTACTAACCCGACAAGACTATCTTGCTCGTACTGTGAATAGTTTGATCATGAAATGATAGATTGTCCAACGGTGATTGCACAAATGCATGAAAAAGGGGTGCTATAGCCTTCTCCAACACAAAATATCCAGATGATGAGGTCTGAACCACACAAAGAGGACCCCAACATAAACATGATGCTCAGAAGTGGTGCGACCGCGGGGGAAGATAAGGGGAAGTAGCCTGAAGAGGATACCTGGGTACATAAGGCTCCTGCAAAGGAACCTGAGTTTGACTTGGAACATACAAAAGAAACATTTATGGAAGCTAAGAAGAGCTTTGCGGGGGTCTCTACTTCAGGTAGTAGGGATCAACCAGAGATGGGTCTAGATCCTTCTATGCTAAATACCTTTTTAGAGGAATTTATGAAACTGTTGCGTGAAAATAAGGAAGGTAAAGGACTACAAGAGCTAATTGCTAGATGCACAGGGTCAGGGGAGCCATGTGTAGTTCGAAAAATGGGGAAGCATACTCTACGCACCGGATGGGAAATGCAGTTGACAATGCAAATCAGTGAATATAAGATGGATTAGGTAATCATAGACCTAGGTTCAGACGCAAACATATTACCAAAATAGAGTTGGGAATTCATGAGAAGGTCCACATTACAGTGATCTCCTATTCAATTACGAATGGAAAACCAACAAAAGATCTTGCCCATGGGAAGGTTGACAGGAGTGAAAGTGGATATCGAAGGTGTGAGCGCGCGGACAGATTTCAAGGTAATAGAGATTGCAGATTATAGTAACCCTTACCCCACATCATTAGGAATAGATTGGGCCATGGATATGAATGGAGTCATCAACCTAAAGAAGCAGAAAATGATTTTTGAAAAAAAGTCCCTATGTGTGATAGTCCCACTAGATCCCACTAAAGGAGAACGTTACGCAAAACCCATGCACAATGATGGAAGTGATGAGTTAGATTGTATCTACAAAATAACCGTGCGAAACCAGGATTGGCTAAATATGACTACAAATGGAAGGGTCCCGTGGGAGCATGTAGAATCCTGCCTTTCGAAGTCTGACAAAGAAGATGAGCGATGGAAATATCGGTTGAGTGGAGTAACGACGCTAAATTGTAATATGATGACCAAATCACTGCATTGCATAACCGCCCAGGCTCGAGATCTACTAACATATGATGGAATGACAACGATCAATGAATTCTTGAGAAAGTTTGAGAGTGCAATACCATAGCACCAGAGATTTGATGCATTAAAGCGAGTGTTGTGCACAACACCTGTGCGTTGGTGGGGAACACATGAAGGAAATTTTGAAAATTGAAGTGATTGTAGGAGGACAATGCAGCTAAGTTTTGGGAAGCCAGAACTACGAATAAATGAGAAATATGATGGATGCAATAACCTGCACATACACCTCACAAAATGGACCAAAGCCTATGGCGAAGAGCCCCAGCCTGAATGGGTACACTTATTTTATCATACCCTAGATATCATCCCAAGAAACTGGTATACTAAGACAGAACTCCGACATGGTATGGACGAAATGGGATATCCTTCACGAAGGGTTTTTATTAACATTCTTATTTGAAGACCAATGGATGGATACTATTTGTTAGCGCTTGAAATTTCACCTCAGGCTGAGAAAGGAAAACTCCAAGGCAACATCAAACCACTTAGCCTCGTAGCTAGCCCTACGGGGCAGGAGAGGGCTCTCTCCAGTCTATCTTGCCAAAGATTTTCAACGGGTAGAGATAACCAATAAAGAACACTGATTTTAGGCTAGTAAACTAATAAAAAGGTTTGATTGGGATTTTTAGGGTTTTGGTGGAAAATTGGGGAGAGGCAATTTTGGGTGTGGGGATTGGACACAGTTTTTGCAGGGGGTTCTTTGGGGCGAGGTAGGAGACTGTATTGATTCTTTTGAAAGATTTGGATCGATGAGAATGACTGGTGAGGAGCTAAGGAGAGCAAGCAATCACCTTGAATTCTCCTTAAACAGCCGAAAACATTGATATTAAGTAAACTTAAAGGCAGAGCATAGCAACCATGAATTCTACCTTATCACTTCATTTGCCTAATTTGCAGAAGAAAAAGTAAGAAGATGATTCACATAACAAACTTAGAAGTACAAAGAGAAACACACCATCAATACATGTAACCACAAGAATCCCAAAAAGGACTGCAAAACCCTAGTCTTTCTTCCTTTGCCAAAATGCAGAGATACAATGAGTAATATAATAGAAGCTTTCTCCCTCAAGAGTCCAACCATGAAAATGACCAAGAAAGTACATAATATAGGCAAGATAACATATTTCCTCACCTCTAGGGGTCGAGCTCACTATCCTAGGAGCTGTTTCAACCAATTCCAAACTGAGCACTGAAAACTAGGCAGTCAAAACAACTTGCCTCTATAAGCTAGGAAACCAATTCATTCATTAAATTTTTGCCTATCTTATGAATGAATCTTAGAAGAGATAAATGAGTGTCAAAATATCATAAAATTACATCATTTGCATCAAGGAGGATCAAAATCCACTCCAAAAAGTCAAACCTATTCAAAACTGCGTTTTGCTGAGCTGTAGGTGCATTTCTGTGAAAATTGCCCAACGGGTCGCGCCCTGATTCTGAACGGGTCATGCACCTTTGGATCAGTGTTTGAGGCACTTCCAGGTGTCCAAATGTGGCGAAAGTGGGCTTGTTGGAAAGGTATGGATGTCTACTTTCCAACCCAAGTGGAATTTCGAAATTTGGTGCCCATTTTCCCCTCCAAAATGGCAATCGCCCAAGATTGCTTCCTGTGTGTCAAAAAGGTGGCAGAAAGTCATTTTTTGCTTGTTTTTTGACCTTCTGGAGGCTCAAAAATTGGTGAAATTTATTGGTACTTGATGAGAAAGTGTATTTTGTCCTGAAAAATCCAAAAATGCAAACGTTTCCTGAAATGGACCTTCCCATCGAAAGGGTCGCGCACGGTGCGTGACTCGTTGAGGGCAAAAACCTATGTGTGGCACAAAAATTTCACAATTGACAAAATTTTCTCTAAATTTCTTGAAATTTGGGCTGGGAGTCCCCAATCAAGTACCATGCTCAGCCAAAGAGGCTTTGGCCAAAATTTGGAGTGGATCAGGCCTTTTCCGTCGTTTTAGTGCCTTGGCCAACCTCCTTGGATCTGGTGATTGTAATTTTGACAATTCTCTAAAACCATGACACCTGTGCAAAAAGTGAAGGAGGTTTTTCTTCTTTGGCATGTTGTGGACAAAAAAATATCTCAGTTTTCCCAAATTCATATTTTATTGCTCTGAAACACCATTTGAGTGAAACTTATCCCGATGTGTGAAACAAGGAATTTTGTCGAAATGAAGCGAAACGAAGGGGATAAGGGGCTTCTAAATTCTTGGGGAAATTTTTGGAAGTAGGGAGGGATGTTAGAAAGCAGGGGAAAGTGGAATCGTAGAGATCGAGTGAGGGGAAGGGGTCCAAAAGGGAAAAACATAGGCCTAGCCTAGAAAATTGCCAAGTTGTGGCAAGAAACTAGGGTTTGTGCGAAAATGAGGAATTTGGGGAATCTCAGTGATGAGACGCATTTGGTAAGGTACTTTAAGGATAGGGGAAGGTGTATGAACATTAGGAAACAAGTTTTGCTGATGATTTGACCATCCAAGAGAAATTTCCTTCAAAACCCTAGGAGAGGGAAATGACCTTACCTAGGCACAACTGAAGCATGAACAAG
>APFE031349341.1:0-17658 GCA_000404065.3 Pinus taeda
GAGTGGCACTGATGTAGAGGTAGTACTCGGTGATGACAGAGTTGTTAGAGCAGTCGGGGTGGGGACACTGACATTTCAGAGGGAGTCCAAACCTCCTTTGAAAGTGACAGAGGTTCTTTATGTGCCAGGGATGAGGAAGAACCTCATATCTGTCTCAGCTTTGGAGGACAGAGGATATGAGGTACTGTTCAGGGGAGGACAGGTGTTGATGTATCCCAGGGGCGCTCCGGCTGATTCAGCTAGAGTGATAGGTGTACGTCATGCAAAGGTGTACAAGTTTGCATTCTAGCCCCTTTTGGCATTGAGTAGTAGTACCGACAGCAGAGCTAGCAGTTTTGAGCAGTGTGAGATTTGGCACCGCAGGATGGGACATATGTATCATGGAGCCTTGAGGACCTTGCGGGAGATCACTACAGGTATGCCAGATTTCAGTACTGATCACTTTGATACTTGTAGAGGATGTGCTATGGGCAAGTTTGCCAAATCCCCTTTTCCCAGCAGTGACAGCAGAGCGACTGGGATACTTGATTTGATACATTCTGATGTGAGCGGTCGGATGTCTCATGTTTCCTTGAGTGGATATGAGTATTATGTTTTATTCATTGATGATCACTCCAGGAGGACCTGGATTTATTTCTTGAAGACCAAGAGTGAGGTCTTCAAGCGGTTTCAGGAGTTCAGAGCTCTTGTGGAGACACAGACAGGTCGGAAGATCAAGTCCTGAGGTCGGACAATGGAGGAGAGTACACCCTTGAAGAGTTTGTTGACTATTGTGCGGAGGCAGGCATTAGGAGGGAGTTCACTGTTCCTTACAACCCCCAGCAGAACGGGGTTGCGGAGAGGAAGAACAGATCCATCATAGGGGCTGCCAAAGCCATGTTACATGATCAGGGGTTGCCATTGTTTTTGTGGGCAGAGGCCTGCAACACAGCTGTTTACTTGCAGAACAGGAGTCTGCATCGTGCCTTGGGGCACATGACTCCGGAGGAGGCTTTCTCTGGGAAGAAGCCTGATATTGGTCATCTTCATATCTTTGGATGCATTACATACTCCTATATACCCAAGGAGAAGAGGACCAAACTAGAGCCCACCGCAGAGAAGGGTATCTTTGTGGGCTACAGTGAGACCTCAAAGGCCTTTCGGATTTACATTCCTGCACAGAGGAGAGTTGTTGTCAGATGGGATGTGAAGTTCGAGGAGGACAAGGCCTTTAGGAGATCACGGGAGTTGGAGTATCTGGATCAGTCGAACCCTCAGCAGCAGTTGAGTCAGTCACAGGGATCCAGTGGGCAGGGATCAGGAGGATCTGGATTCAATTATGTTTATTGTACTTTTGATTGTACTTAAGAAAAAGTTGAAAGATAAACTGCATGCATGAGAATGATATTCATGAGCATAGGGATCATGATGATTTCCTTGTATTTTAAACATCTATGTGTGATTAAATTGAAGGGTTGATTACTTTGTTTTTAACCATGCATGTAATGTAATATTGACTTCGAAAAAGTTAATTTGATCTCAAAGATTGTAAAGAGGAGAAATGATGAAGTGTTTCATCTTTGTAAAAACCTTCTCATTTGGGAGGCATCTATTCTTCTGGAGTGGAGGTGCCATGGATGGGCATCGTGACAGTTGGCAAGCCCACATGTTCAGAGGAATATTTTAGCTCATATATCAGCAAGTTTCATTGCTGATTCCTGCAATTTTAGATTTGTCTGGCGAAAGAACTTGGTCGGGATTCAACGAGTACTTGGTTTATGCAGCAACATTTGCCATGACGACAGTTGATAAGGCAGGGCATTTTGGCATCAGTGTGCTCTTTTGGCTGAATGGAAGAGGATATTTATGTTCCTCAAGTGCTGTAGAGCTCAGTTGAGAGATTCAGTAAGCTTTTGGGGACCAAAAGCCTTCTCATTTGGGAGGTGTGATCAGGAGCTCAGGACCAAGTGTCGTAAAATGGTCAAAAATGAAAGTGTTCAGAACTGGTTCGAACCTAAACGACTAGATAGAGCTCGTCCTCTTGATTCTGGTGCCATGAACAGTTCAAAAAACGGTCGTCGTATGAGAAAGTTATGCTGAAAACAAAATCGCCCAGTAACCCTTAATTTTTGAATATTTTTCAAAAAATATATATATATTAAAAAAGAATATTCCACAGAATATTCCTTGGAATATCTCAGGGAATATTCTTTTTAGGAAGGCCAATCAGAAGCCACCACGTGACAGGCTCAGAGGTCGCCACGTGGCAAGGTGATGTAAGCATATATGGGCGCATATATTCAAAATGTTGGTCGGGTTGAGGTTTGAACATGAGACCTATCTTGTAACACTCCCACGGCTTATCGTTAGACCATACAGTTGGCGCTTGAAATATGGGGGGAACAAAATTGTCTTAAAGTTTGAATTTGGTTTGGGCGGAAACCAAAGCGGGCCAGCCCCCATGTAAGACGACCACCACTCAGATCCAAGGGCCTAACCCTTAACCGTCGACACAAAATTCGAGATAAACTACTGTTCAATTAAATCCCGTTCACATGCACAGTTATGACAAATCGATAACCGGCGGTCAGTTAGCGGCGGAATTGGTGGAGCGCCAAAATTGGCGGGCCCGCCATATTTGGCGGGCCTATCTGGACTCTAACTAAAGTTATTTGGAGTTTTTTTAGGACCAGCTGGCAGTTGGGAGTAAATAGCCATAACTTTAGCTAGGAAAGTCCTTTTTGGACGAATTGTTTTTTGATTTTGGGTCTCTTTGAGCTTTTGAAGCCATTGGCATAGGTTTCACAGCCATCTAAGGTCATTTGCAGGTATTTTTGCTTCGTGGAAGTTCTAGGAGCCACAAGGGCCAAATCAGTTTGGGAGCTGCATTGGGAATTGTGTAGCCAGTGAATGTGGAACGAAGGTCATTCCTGAAGGTTTTGAGCATTCTGAATCCATTTCTACAACTCATTTTTCTTGTTGAGGCATTCTTCTCACTGTTTAGCTTTAGGGAACCTTTGAGGGCCACTAGGGCCATTTTAGTGCTTGAGCTGTTTGGGGGCTATGTTCATCCATTTTTGGTGATTCAAAAGCCTATGTCTACTATTTTCAACCTTCTAAGTCTAATGGAAAAGGTTTTAGAACCAATTTAGGTCATCTTCACCTTGAAATTCTCCATGCAAGTTTAAAGGGCCATTAGGGCCAATTGGGGAAAGTACTGTATCAGTTACAATTTCACTTTTTAGTGCTTGGGAAAGAGCATGTTTAGCTAATTCCTATCTTCTAATTCTATATTTACAGTGAGATATGTCTTTTGAGACACTCATATTCTTATATTAGCCTTTGTAGCATTTTTAATACAAGAGGACAAGCCTAGTTGGAGAGGCTTGGTCCAGCAGATGTAGCACAGAAGGGGTGAACTGCTTTATCATTTTGATGTCTTTATTTGCTAAAGATTATATGCTAAACAAAACTGATATAAAGTGTTAAACAACAAATATACATAACTTGCATACACACATAATCACCTATTTAGCTGCAGAAAGTTATTTGTCTTATTCCGCAAGACATCAAACTTCAAGTATGTATATGTCAAAGACCTCTAAGTGTTTACTTTGTTATTTCTTTAAGCAGGGCCTGTAGAGAGCCAAGTAGCCTCTGGAACTCATCCTCTCTTTAGAGGTGACATGTCCAGTGAATGCCCCTACAGTCTATCTCTGTATAAGAAATAAGAAGTTTTCACCTTTTTAGAGGTCACTTGGAGTGTATATCTCACATTTGAAATTATGGAAAATGGATACCTTGCACCGTTAAACAAGTACATTCCATTTTCAGATCAATGGTAGAGTGCATTTGGGGAATAATCATTTTTGCAATATTGTTGGAGTGGGAGATGTCCAGATCAAGATGAAAGATGGACAAG
This sequence comes from Pinus taeda, assembly GCA_000404065.3. Classification (NCBI taxonomy): domain Eukaryota; kingdom Viridiplantae; phylum Streptophyta; class Pinopsida; order Pinales; family Pinaceae; genus Pinus; species Pinus taeda. The sequence goes on from APFE031349341.1 coordinate 3,902, forward strand.
ATATATTGTTGAAACAGGTCAGGCATGTACCAGAAATGCGCATCAGTTTAATCTCTCTGGGATGACTCGATGATGAAGGCTATTCCACAAGCTTTGGAAAAGGAGGCTGGAAAATTAGCAAAGGAGAATTGGTCATGGCCAAAGGGCCCAAGATAGGAACATTATACACATTGAAGACATTGATAGGAAAATTAGATTTGGCTACTGTCACAGAAGAAGGAAATTCAATAGATCTATGGCATAAGCGTTTGGGTCACATGAGCGATAAGGGCCTGAAAATCCTTGTTGGTAAAAATTTATTGCCAGGTTTGAAATCCTACAATCTTGATCTTTATGAGCATTATATATATGGTAAACAAAGAAGGGTTTCATTCCTTAGAGGTGGCCATGACAGAAAGAAAAATGTGTTAGAATTGGTACACTCAGATGTGTTTGGGCCTGTTAACATCAAATCATTAGGAGGAGCATCATATTGTGTAACATTTATAGATGATGCATCTAGGAAGGTTTGGGCATATGATATGAAAACTAAAAGTGAAGTGTTTGGAATATTTCAAAAATTCCATGTTGCTGTTGAAAGAGAGACTAACAAATTGCTCAAGTGTTTAAGAACAGATAATGGTGGAGAATATTGCTCAAATGCATTTAAGGAATATTGTAACATGTTTGGCATAAAGCATGAGAAGACTGTGCTCGGTACTCCTCAACAGAACGGTGTCGCAGAAAGGATGAATCACACCATTATGGAAAAGGTGTGAAGTGTGTTGTCCAATTCTGGTTTGGAGAAGAATTTTTGGGCTGAAGCAGTGAGGACCGCTTGCTACCTCATAAATAGATCTCCAACTACAGCCTTGGATGGCGATATCCCTAAAGAAGTTTGGACTGGTAAGAATTTGAATTATTCTCACTTGAAAATCTTTGGATGTGAAGCATTCGTACATATTCCCAAAGAAAATAGAACTAAGCTAGATGATAAATCTATGAAATGCATTTTTTTGGGATATGTGGATGAAGATTTTGGGTATCGTCTATGGGATCTAGTCAAACATAAAATTATTAGAAGCAGGGATGTTATATTTAATGAGTCAGAAATGTTCAAGAGGATTGTAGGTGAGTTGAAGGTCAAGAAGGTTATTGACAGGTTTGAAGAGCAGCAGGAAAACATACCACCAATACAAAAAAATGAACAGCAAATTCAGGAGCATAAATAACAACAAGTGGAAAATGATGAACAACAAGAAGAAGGAATCTTGTAGGAACCTTTACAGGAGATTCAACCTGATAATGCACCACCACAGTTGGTTTGCAGATCTTCTAGGCCTCATAAGCCTTCACAAAGGTATCATCCTTCAAACTATATTTTGTTGACTGATGAAGGTGAGCCTAATTGTTTTCAAGAAGCCTATAAAGTTGAGCATAGTGAAGAGTAGAAGAAAGCAATGGAAGAAGAAATGAACTCTTTGCTGGAAAATAAAACTTGGGAGTTGGTAAACCTCCCAAAAGGTAGAAAGGCTCTACAAAACAAATGGGTTTACAGGATTAACCATGAAGGTGACGAAAAGAAGGAGAGGTATAAAGCAAGGCTGGTGGTGAAAGGTTTTGCCCAAAAAGAAGGTATTGACTTCACTGAAATTTTCTCACATGTTGTTAAAATGTCATCCATTAGAGTCATTCTTGGTCTAGTTGCTTCTTTAGACTTAGAATATGAACAGTTAGATGTAAAAATTGCTTTCCTTCATGGTGAATTAGAGGAAGAAATTTATATGGAGCAGCCAAAAGGCTTCATAGAAAAAGGAAAAGAAGACCTTGTTTGCATGTTGAAGAAGAGTCTTTATGGGTTGAAACAGACACCTCGACAATGGTACAAGAAATTTGATTCATTCATGTTGGAACATGGTTTTCAGAGATTAGAAGTTGACTATTGTGTCTATATCAATAGGTATGATCAAAGAAAGTATATCATATTATTGTTATATGTGGATGACATGTTAATTGTTGGGCATGATAAGAATAAGATCAATAGGTTGAAGAAAGATTTGGGTAGCAAATTTGCAATGAAGGATTTGGGACCAACACAACAGACAGTGGGCATGTGGATTATGCGTGACAGGAAAAACAAAAGGTTGTGGTTGTCACAAGAAAAATATATCAAGAAGGTACTTGACAAGTTTAATATGAAGGATGCCAAGCCAGTTGGTACACCCCTTGCAGCCCACTTCAACCTGAGTACTGAATTATGTCCTAGTGATGACAAGGAGAAAGAAGAGATGAGCAAGATTTCTTATGCTTTAGTAGTTGGCAGTTTGATGTATGCCATGGTATGCACATGACCAGACATTGCATATTTAGTGGGAGTAGTGAGTAGATTCCTTGTCAATCCAGGAAAACAACATTGGCAAGCAGTAAAATGGATTTTGAGGTATCTCAAGGGTACTGTTCATTATTGTTTATGTTTTGGTCATGATGATATTTTGCTTGAAGGATTTACAGATGCAGATATGGCTGGAGATATGGATACCAAAAAGTCCACTACAGGTTATTTGTATACATTTGCAAGTGAGTAATATCTTGGGTGTCAAGGCTACAAAGAATAGTGGCCCTCTCTACAACAAAAACAGAGTACATAGCTGCAACAAAAGATTGTAAAGAGATATTGTGGATGCAACGATTCCTAGGAGATATAGGAATAAAGCAGGACAATTATGTGTTATATTGTGATAGTCAGAGTGTCATTCACTTGGCGAAAAACCCAGCATTTCATTCAAAAACCAAGCACATTGACTTAAGGTACCATTGGATCCGGCATGTGTTGGAGAAAGAACAGTTATCCTTGGAAAAGATCCATATGGATAGGAACCCTACTGATATGCTCACTAAGATTCTACCATGAAATAAACATGAGTTATGTAGAGGCATGGTAGGACCCGGTGTGACTTGATGACTCTTATTTGGCTTCAAGTGGGAGAATGTTAAGTGTGAAGCCAAATTCATGAATCACATGCAAGATTCTAGATTCTTCTACACCGCCATCAGTTTCTAGATCTCTAGGATTCTAGATCTTTCTACACCGCCATTAGTTTCTAAATCATTCTAGATCTCCATCTGAGTCACCTACAAGATTCTAGATCCTTCTTCCGTCTCTATAAATTTGTAATTTCTTTGGCCAAGGAATGCAAGCCAAGGTCCAGGCCTATTACGTAATGCAAAGTGATTTTTGTTCTCCTGTGATTGTTTTATCTATTCTGTTGTTTCTAATTGAGTAATCGCGTTGTTTCTCCATTTGTATGTCTCTGAAATTATTCTTTGCTATTTCCATCTAAGTCTCTGAGTATAAATCTATTGTGTGTGATGTATGCTCTGAACTAACACGGATGAGAATGAAAACTATTTTTGGGAATTGAACTTTTCAAGAGTTTTTAGGTTCAACCTAACCTCTTACAATTCTACTGATAAACATTTCACTACTTCTTCATCCAATAAAAATTGGTCCAAGCCTAGGCTGAGCTTAGACACTATATATATATATTCTAATGGAAACTTAGAGTCCAATGATCCTCGAACATAAAACTGCTTACCCCACCCATGTTATGATAACAATCTTCTTCTTGTCCTACCAACAATGCATTATGGCCATAATTTTCTTCGATGCATACCTGGGGTGGAATATTATCCTCTGTGTTGTGAGCACTATAGCATTTCACTTTTTTTTCTTGAATGATGTTAACATCAATTTGTCCATCTCCCATGGTTTGCCTGTTATGTCTGCTCTGGTCATTCTTAGGTATACTGCCTGATTTCTGGATCTAATTAATTAGGGTGCTAATGGAGAAAAATGGGTCATGTAAATAATATATTGAAATTTCTGACAAAAAATTATATTTCATGTTGATGAGTATTTCTTTTGATGTTTATGTATATATATCACAGAAGATTGTGTGTGCATATTGTGTGTGGGTGTCAGTGTTTAAACATTAGAGTTGCTTTAAATTTTCTCTTAAGAATAATTAAAGAAACATACGTAAAAATGTTACTTTGTATTTTTAAGATAGATTGTTTTAAACATTGGTCATGTTTCAAAAAGCTTATAATGAACTTGACATTTTATATATATAAAAGGGCCTTGAAATACCCAGAAAATATAATTATAGATAACACGAATTATATATTTAAAATTGAATTTTAATATTTAAATATTTTGATTCAATATTAATTTTGATTATTAATATAAATTATATTAATTAAAAACCATATATTTTTTATATTTTATATTTTTTTATTATATAATATTACCTATCTCTAGATTAACCTTTTCCTATAAATTTTGGTGAAACCTATGATCATGCTTGGACACACATACCCAAATTCCCAAAATCCCCGCATTCTAAAAACTCATAGAACATAATATATTAATAACCTAGAAATGATCATAGCAACACACCTTGTACTTGATTTCAAATTCTAACCGCAAAGCTGTAAAATCTGTTTACATATCAAGGCTTGAAGGGCAGCACTATGATAATTCGGAAAATCTCTCTCGAAAGATCAGACAACCATCGACAAACAAGAAGTTTCTTCGGGTTTAGTTTTACTAGTTTACCCGTTTAAATATCATGGAGAAAAGCTTACAATGAAAGTCATTTTTAGGAATTAAACTTCTCATGAGCTTTTAGGCTCAACCTACCCTGCATAATTCTAACGATAAACATCTCACTTTAGTTACTGATTCGTAATTCTTCCATCCAATACGAACTAGAAACTGGCCCTAGCCTAGGTGGAAACCTGGAGTCCAGTGATCCTCGAACATAAAACTGCTTACGCCACCCATGTTACGATAACAATCTTCTTCTTCTATTGCCATCAACGCATTGTGGCCGCAATTTTCTTCGATTGTGGCCTGGTGTCGAATATTATCCTCTGTGTTGTGAATCAGTCTGTCCATCTCCTATGACTTCCTTGTCATGTCTACTCTGGCCATTCTTAGATATACTGCCCGATCTCTGGATCTAATCAATCACAGTGCCAATGGAGGAAAATTGGTCATGTAAGTAGTATATTGAAATTTCTGATAACGAATTATATTTCAGAAGAAACATGAAGAAAACGATCGCTAAACTTGAATTAAAATTCTGACCTCAGATCGGAGCTTTTTGTTCTCTTCCAGAAGAGTGTGATATTGAGCCTTGAGGGATCCGTAGTTTTGATTGAGGGATCGGTAGTCTTTCTCTAGCTGCGCAGTTTTCCATTTGGCTCTTCTGTTCTGGAACCAAACCGCGATTTGCGTTGGCTGCAGCCCCAGAGCCCCTGCCAATTCCTCTTTCCTCCCGGCTTCCGGTATCTTTCCCAACTTAAAACTATTCTCCAATGCCCTAGTTTGTTCCATGGTGAGCCTCCTCGCCTTTTTTCTTTCATGGGAGCTATGGACGTTCTCTGAATAAGAAATATTTAATGATTCGCCTGCCATGCTAATGTCAAAAGCCGAATAAGAATGAACTGCCTTCCCCATAATATCAGATCTCAGGTTCAGATTCTCATTGAAGAGCCCTGAAAACCTGAAGAAATAGGATATGAAGGATACAAGAATCTCTGAGAAATGAAGCCGTGGAGAGACAGGATCAATTCATCCGATAAAGCAATTAGTGTGTTGTTCACTCTATAGAGATATAGATTCACGAAAAATCAAGTGGGTTTCTGTTGGAGATGGACGTAATATTCGTACTTCCTGCTGCACTGCGCATATTAGATTGCAATCTGTACGAATTCCAATGATTTTCTCAAAATTCACATGCAGTTGTCTATAATGAGACTTTTTGAAAGCCTTTCCGGTGGCTATTTCTGGTCAAAATCCGGCAGCAATTTCTTGGAATCGCAAGTTTGATACCTAGTTTCTGCACAATCAAAGCGTCCCAGGGGTTTTTCAGGGCGCTGAATCCAAATATGCAGTTAAAAAATCATTTTAACTGCAACAAGTCAAGATTTAATCTCAATTTCTTTCGCCGGATTCCGTCACCGGAATCTTCAAAAAGTCGCATTATAGACAACTCCAATTCACATTGTTCCACACCATGAGAACCTCTCTTCATGACCTTGTCGGTAGAAAGGCATGGTAACTACATAAACTTTTATCTAGTTTGAACCACTTTGAGCGTGACAAGAGGAAAGTTAGTGACAATCATTTCCAATAAATAAAATTGGAAAGATATTATAATAGAGATTGATATTATGATATTAATTATTATAAAGATATTTAAGAACATTATTTTTTTATATTTAAAATAATTTTAATAATAAATTAAAAATATGGTCCATGGGTATAGAATAGATGGTGATGGATGTACTCTTAAGTTACTTTTTGATGTGATCTAGTCATGTTAAGGGTTGGTGTGGCCCATGCTAAGTGTGATGTATTAGTGATTTTGAAGGCTTAGATAACCCTAGGTTTCTGGTTTCTCAAGTCACACGTCAAGCATGATATAGTCTTTGATGAACTCAAATCACTTGACACATAAATAAAAATAAAAAAATAAAAATTGAAATATTTATATCATTTTACTTAAATTCATAAATTATATATTAAACACTTTTATAAACCACTTTTTCCAAATAAGATTTATGGGTTAAACCCACTTTTGTTTTGAAGCACATGCTACTCATTCATATATATACTAGCAATTGGCCCTAAAGGTGCAAAGGTTCACTAAATGAAATGAAGATTTGGGAAGATCATCTAGAAAAAAAAATCATTAATTATAAAAAATCTTATTTATAATAGAGTAAATATTATATAATATTGATCTCCGTCAAGGTCCTAAAGCCTAATGATTGATTCCCTAAACCACACAATGGGTCCCCTTGCGAGATTTCATTAGCCTAGTTGACACTACTTCAGGAATGAGGCTAATGTTCTTGTTACAAGAAAGGCACAAATTTGTTAGATTATGAAGAGAAACCTTCTACTTTAGTGGTTCTTTACTTATTGATGGGAATTTTCCATTGCAGCATTTGGTTATTCTCGGAGTAAGATGATTGATGGAAAAGTATGCATGTAAATAGCTAAATGCCCACTACCATGAAGAGAAGAGCAAATTGTCAAGACAAAATGGACTAGTTTTGTGAGACCACAAAGATTTGTTGTTATCTTGACAACTATTAAAAATTTAGTGACATTGATGTTATTGACAATGCTTCAACCTCCATCAATCTACCACAATCATTAACGTGGAAATGTTTAAGGTTGGACCAAACATAATCAAGAAAGGGTATTTTATTTATTTATGTCCTCTTCAACTCAATTGTTTTGAGTCCAAGCATGGAAGATAACTTCAATTTGCGCACCTTTCAAATATGTTAATGCCTACTTTATTCCTTCAATCTTGTCCACATTGGAAAATGGCACTTCATCTAGCAAACGATATCAATTTAAAGATTGTTTGAGCTTGTGACAACCATTGACATATAGTCTATTCGTGTACAATGCATTATCAATGTTGACCATTGATTTGACTATCCAACAAAGTTAGGTAAACATTTCAAATTGAAGCAGCCATAGCGTAAATTCCTTTAGGCAAGTTAGGTCACTGAGCAAAAGCAGGGAAATATTTCCAACAAATTCAAGAAGTTTGCATCTTTCTCAAAGTCAAGGACTTGGAGAATTTAATATGTTGCACATTTGTTATGTTTCCCAACGAACTTGGCAGTGATATCATGTTATTTAAATCCTAAAGTTTCTCAAAGAGCAGAGATGAAATATTTATTTTGACAATATTAAGATTTAAATCTACTGTGTCAAAGGAAAGGCCAATCAAGTCCCTCAATAATGGAGATGCATGCAATACAGTGTTAAATACTAAATATTATATATGAATATTTACAAATTCCTAACTTAGAAGGTGCCTACAATATATTCTAAATGTTAAATATTATATATGACTATTTAAAAATCCTTACCTTTGAGTTTAAAAACATTTTACTATTGAATATAAATCCTTTGAAAATACACAATGTTGATGATGTTCACTGGTGTTTCCAACGCGGTGAGGTATGCACAAGAGTGGTCATGTTTACCACGTTAATACACAATGTTGATGATGTTCACTTGTGTTTCCAACAAGGTGAAATGTGCACAAAAGTGGTTATACTTACCATGTTCATGTGATGACACAATCAGTTGATGTTGCTCATGATTCAATTACCCATGTTTGGTACCGTGACTATGGTTTATGATCATTGCATATAATATGAGCATAACTATGAACACCACTATTAAGGTCATGATGGTTATGAAAATTATTTACGTCGTCCAAATTGTCATGACCTTAAATTATTTACTTTATCCAAATTGTCACGACCTTTTAAGTTATTGTGCTCTCTTCATTGTGTTCATGACTTCCATGAGAATGAGAATAGGAATGATTGTGTCCATAAAATCCATGAGAATGAAAATGAGAACTAAAATTCATGAGAATGAAAATGGGAACAATCCCCACCATGGATATGATGATGCACTTCATAGAAAAATTCCAACCCCATAAGATGGACCACAAGTCCTCTAGCTGAAACCAAGGAATTTTGAAAGGGTGCCACAACACCAGTGAGAGCATTTTAAAGAAGGGGGGAAGGGTGCCACAACACTAGTGAGAGCATTTTAAAGGTGGGAGGAAGTGTGTTGTGCCTTAAGGGTGAAAGGGATGAGATTCGAGAATTGAAATAAATCATTAAGGGCTTCATTGCACTGCCACTGTTCATAATGAACTCAAAATTTAAGGATATGTAGCCACATTTAAGGATCTATAGGATATGTCAACTTTCCATCACACTAATTTGTAGCCACATTTTACATAGATTTATAAATCGCAAACTCCCCTTGTTGGTTTCGAAATTGGTATAAAACAATGATAAGGTTTTTGGTTTGTGTTGTTCAGTAGCCATTGATATTGATTACAAATTAGGAATTCCTTCAAACATAGGCAAGCCAATACACATCTGTACAAGGGAAATCACCCCTCCCCCCTTTCCAAACAGTTGGTTTTGGAATAGGGTTAACTCGGTGATGTGGTTCCCATTGTTCGAGAACAATACGGATAATATCGATATCGATAATGAATGATATGAAATCTTGTAGAGATGTGTGATCCAATGATTGAATTCAGAATATTATATTTATTTGCAAGAGCTTTTGCATCCATGGGACGACCAATCATTATTGGAATATTTAGGAAAGAACATGGTCAAACGGTTCAAGGATAAACAAGCTTCATTTCCCCATGTTTGATTTGGAATTTTGTACTGAATAGAACAAAGAAAACAATGAAAGAAATGTTAGAATTAATGGAGAAATTTAAGCTTTCCTATGTTTAGGTGTTTTTTGGTTTAGATAGGATTGAGATCCTATTTGTTAGGGAGTGGTTCAAACCACCTGATTGAGTGAAAGCCTATATGTACTAGGTTGTTCTCCAGATAGATATAGAGCGTGTGTATGAGTCTTTATACACTCTCTAAGTATCTTACCTGGAGAGCCATTTAGCTAATAAACTCTCTTTTTATCATGGTATCAGAGCTTCAGGGTTGTTGATCCTATAAGCTGAGTGAGGGCACGACTGTAGCAGAGTCGTCGCGAGATTTGGGTGGAAAAGTGTGACAAGCACACTGTATCACTTCCCCGTCCTCTATTTTGGAAACTCGGCACGAGATTTTGGTGGACCATCGCAACTCCGACGAGTACAATTACGAAGAGCTTCGCGACTTCCCTGTGGATTAAATCGCGCCAACCGACCAGTGGAACAAAGTTGCATGTTTAAGGAAACGTTGTTGCGGGCACACCTTGGTAGACTGCCACTGAGCATCATATATTCTCTCTGGAGTCGAAAGAAAGGCCATGTTTTTCAATTTTTCGAATAACTTCGACTCGATTTGCGCTAGTGCCTGGTGAGACTTCCCTAACAAAGAAAGATCGACTCCAATGGTAAGACCTCCAGTGGCTATAAAAGGCTTCTCAACAACAACATTCATCTTTAATGATTTAAAACAGAACCAGTGGGATTCTGCCAAATAAGCCGTGTGGAAGCCGACTGTCAGTGATCTTGAATTGCTTTGTCTAGAGTTGAATGAAATCTGATGCAGTGGAGGCATGATTATGGACTATGACATCTCCGTGATTGAGGAGATCTGGCATATAGGAGGCCGTAGTGGAGGTCGGTTTTATTGTGTTGATCGGAGGAGCGTCCTAGTAGTTGATGTCGAGTGAGATACGGGGGCCGAATCACCAACAAGGAGGATCTCTCTAATACTTGAGATCCTCATCCAAGAGGCTGCAGAGAAGAGGCTGGATCGCCGAAGGGAACAATAGAGGAGGTCGGATCGCCAACAAAGCTACAAGGAGGAGGTGAGGAGGACGAGATCGCTCAAGGCCATGGAGGAAGTTGTGCGCTGCGTGTAAAACTGCTTGGGTGGTCTCTGGAACCTGGTGTGGCCTCTGGCAAAGGATTGTGGCTGCATGAGATCAGCGGCAGCATAGAAGAAATTGGTGCGGTGAGCGTGGAGCGTCCTGCACGTCTGTTTGTGGGAAGCATTATGTGTGAGTGAGAAGTGCTAAGAAGATTGTTGTGTACATGAATGAGGAGTCGGTAGTGTGGAGGTCAGATCGCCAATCAAAACCACTAAGGACATGAGGAGGCCAAGATCGCAGAAGCCGTTGGCTGCGTGTGGCAAAGTGTTCTTTGCTTGCGTGTGGCTGACTATGAGGAGATTACCATCCTCAGAGCAGCGTGAGATCTGCGCAACAGAAATACGATCCAAGCTTGCGCAATCAAAGGAAATTGGTGGAGTGTTACTGCTACCTTCGCATGGAGGAGAATTGCCTAGATTCAGTGAGATTTCCTAGCATGGAGCGTTGACTTCCGATCCGTGCCGATCCATGCCTCTGTTGAACACCATGAACTATGGAGACTACGATAGTCATCATAAAATAAGGAGTGTTGTCTGCGCCTATTCTAGATCTGTTGCGTGTTGCCTACATGGTGGAGTCTGTGTGGAATTGAAGGAGCTTGTAATGGAGGCGAGAGCAGCGTCGAAGTAGTAGGCACAAGGCTGCATCCTCCAACCCCCCAGTCTGCTCGAGCAGAGGGTGTGGCACTCCGTGGATCTAGAGTGAAGGGGTTGAGGGTGCCTTCTCACGGTGGTCGTTGAGATCGGTGTAGTCGTTGCAAAGCTATGGTGTGGAGGTCGCGCAGGAGGCCGACTTGTGTGAGTTTCAATCCAATTGCAAAGGTCGATTTGTGAAGGTGCTTGATCGTGGATCTGCTTGCATTTTGAAGTATGATTGGTGGCCAAGTGTGGAGAATAGAAGGTTGCCTCCAGGTGTGTTGGAATTAGTGAATGCAAATATTGGATTATTGTCTCTTGAGATTGCTAGAACTAATGATGTGCTTCAGGATGGAGTCGCTAAAGTAACTGGATGTTTCTGAAATGAGTGGATGAAAATATTTTAATCATCGCCTTCAAGATTCAAGCCTACCTTCAAATAATTCGTATGTGAGATCATTGGTGAAGCTAATTAGAAAGTTGTTTGTTTTCTTAAATACATAGAGATTTGACAAGCACAGGAAGCTGAGGGGGACGCCAAGTTGTGTCTTCCACTGCCTGGACAGAATTGGGATCACACTGGTGGAGAGAACCGAGAGCATCAGTGTGACATTTGATTGTGGTACTTTGGTGTAGCTGCTAGACTGAAGTGCCTAGCAGTGAGCGTGGTGGATCGATTTCTAGATCCAAAATTGATAGGGGAGAAAATGGGTCTTCAAAGTAAATTGAAAGAGTCTCGAAGAAAGCTAAGGAGAAAGCATCAAAGGAGAAATGAAAACTATTGTTTTGCTAAATTTAGTGGTGTGTTTCAGGTTGACGGTGATGGACCAGCTGTTCTTCAAGATGCAGATTTGGAATTTGGTGAGATTATTAAATGGTTAATGCCAAATTTACCTTTTTTTCAGGGATGAATTATGAAATATGGGCAAATGAAATAAAAACAGTACTATGGAAGGTAAATTTACTGGATTATGTTGAAGATGTTAATAATGATAGTGGAGATGCATCAACATTAAGTCTTATAACATCTACAGTAGATGACAACATCATACTCAGCATAATATGAATATGGAGAGAATCTTAGTACAAAGTTTTTATGGGATGTTTTAGTAATGAAATATTGTTTGAATGAGGGCAATGATGTTGAAGATATTGCTCTTGAAAATGATCCCATATTTGATTGTGAAACTGAAGATGAAATGATGGGTGATGAATGTGTGTTTGTAACTGAAACTTGTGATGATGAAAACACATCCATTATTCTAGAACCTGAAAGTTTTCCTGATACAGAAATCAAGTTTGATGAGACTTATATACATCATGATGAGTGGATCAATTTGATGATGGAAAAAAATCTTATTAATGAATCACTGTTTAGTGAGAAAGAAGGCCTATCCTCACATACAGATCAAATGCAGAACATGCCTGCAACAACAGAACTGAGTGAAGAGGCTGAAGGCATAACTATGAAAACAGAAAGGGACGAAGTAGGGAGAGATGGAGAAATGAAAGCCCTCCTGAAGGAGCAGGAAGATAAAAGAAAATGTGGTCCTCTTTATAAATCTAACATTGTTTTTTGTGCAGATATTGGGAGGCAAGAAAAAGCAACAAAGTTTCAAGAAGAATTGAAGTTTCTTGAAGCATGGCTTGAAACAGCATGTCTTTATGAAGTCAACACAGAAGTTTCATTAATGAATGGTGAAGACATCATCGCTGGTGTTCAGATGGTTGACACCAAAATAGTGAGAAGGAAAATTCTCCTATCCAGCCTGCCATAATGCTGAGAAGGGGAAGAATAAAAATTCAAGCTTTCCTTCACAGGGGAATAAATGAGGTGAAGATACAACACTACCTCATGGCAAAGAAAGTGAAGATGAAGTCTCATCCACAAATGAACAATTATGGCCTCTACTGCAAGAAGGCAAAAATGAAAGCTCTGTGTTTTACCATTGTAAGCCTAGCTGAGACTGAGACCAATAGGGGTATGTTATTGTTTAGTACCCTTTCTCCAATAAGGGGGAGTGTTAGAATTAATGGAGAAAGTTAAGCTTTCCTAGGTTTAGGTGTTTGTTGGTTTAGATAGGATTGAGATCCTATTTGTAAGGGAGTGGTTCAAACCACTTGATTGTGTGAAAGCCTATATGTAGTAGGTTGTTCTCCAGATAGATATAGAGCGTGTGTATGAGTATTTATAAACTCTCCAGGTATCTTACCTGGAGAACCATTTAGCTAATAAACTCTATTTTTATCAAGAAATTGGTGGGATATTAAATCACAAGGAACATTATAAGAAAAGCTAAATTTCCTAAAACAAAGTACATTTATCTTGGGGAAGTATGGAGAATTTTCAAAAATCCTATGATCATGTCTGAAGAACATTTTGGCTTCTCATGAAATTGTTTTGTCTAATGATGATAAATATCGGTAATGTAGGCTTCTAGTGAAGAAAATTTGAAAATTGTAAGTTGGTTTAATAACTTGACTACAATTGTTGGTACATTGTTTTTAGCATGTTTTGAATGGCTAGAATCAATTATCATATTATTGGTGGATAGCAGTTTGTTAATGATTCTTAGTCATGTATTTGGCTGGCTGCCTACTATGAAGCCTACTTCTGGTGGAACTTGCAATTCTCGTCTATATAGAATTCTTTCAATGTTTTTTGGTGGTCTTTTAATTGG
>APFE031349343.1:0-17495 GCA_000404065.3 Pinus taeda
GGGGGTTGAAAATTCATAGAGTTGTTAAACCCTTGATTTTGTTGCCCCTGCCAAGGTCTCCTTGCAACAAAATAGAGAGACTCAATGGTACTTGGATATTCTTGAAAGACAACTTTGAGGCCACGGATTGAAGGACAATCCTTGGTTTCATGATTCTCTGAATAGATTACACATGTTTCTACAACCTTTTCATCCAAGGGACATTCCCTTAGAGCATGTTTCTTTCTAAATTTCAGAAAAAAGATAGCTAAAGCTTCAGCTTCTTCTTTCTGTTTATTATGGATCTTAAGAGTGTCTAGTTGCTCACTAAGACTTCCTAAGATATCAGTTTTGAATTCATCAGGCATATTGCCAATCTCAGCCCTACTTACCGATCCAATTGCAGATTTGTTTCTCTGAGGAGAGAAGGATCTCTAGGCCCTTTTTAAGTTTTAGATTTCCCCCGTGAGAGATGAACACATAGCTCTGCTATATCATGAAGTGGAAGTTGAGATATGTCTTCTTTTCCCATCATGTTCAAAATATCTATCCATTCATCTCTAATGGCTTTTAATAGAAGGGCTTTCAAAATTTCATCATCTAAGTTACTCATTTTTGCTCTTTTCAGGTTATATTGAAATCTTTCGAGTAAATCCTCTAAGTTTTCATCTTCCTTTTGCATCATCTTGAATACCTCATCTTTATGATTGGTGGGCATACAATAGTCCAGGTACCTATTCAAAAATGTTTGTTTCATATCATTCCAGCTTTGAAATGGTTCATGGGATTACCCACTCAACCTCGTGTTCGATCCCCGGCAACGGCGCCAAAAATGTCTAGTCAATTTAACGTCTTAAATTGCTCTACATAAATTATCAATCCGAGTATTGTAAACTGATGAAGTGTGGTGCACCATATGTGCTTAGTTAACCTTTTTCTTACTTTAGTTTGTTTTTGGTTTTATCTTTCCCTAATGTGTGATGTCGAGGATGAAAGTGAAGTATGGAGTATAGATGGTGATGGTTTCTACAGTGATTTTCTCAAACTTGAAAGTGCTTTAAAAAGAAAGCTTTACAACAACTAAAATGAAATCAATTCTTAAGAGAAAATAAATGCATCAAATAGTGAACTAATGACAATGGCCCAGTATCCTTGCTGTCGAAAATGAAAAGAAAGCAAAAACTTGAAAAACAACTCAAACTTAAAGCAAAGCAGCGAATTCACACTACTTTAACCTTTCAGATCCTTTTCCCTTCGGCTCAATCTACCTGGTGGGAAGTAATCATAAACAAGTTAAGAAATATGACATCTAACTGTTCAAGAAAGTAAATTGCATAAAAGAAACTAATCACACTACTTGAATTTTTCAAATCCTTTACCCTTCAGCTCAATCTACCCTTGGGAATTAATCATGAACATGTCAAGCAATATGATAACTAAATGTAAATTGTAGAAAAGAAACTAATCACACTACTTAAACTCTTGTAGTCCTTTATCATTCAGCTCAATCTACTTTATGGAAAGCAACCATGAGTAAGCAATATGACAACTAAATCACACTACAGTTAGTAATGTTCTGATTTCCTGTTGATATAGTCATTTGACCACATAAAGAAATCATAAATTAATGAGCAATATGATATCTAAACAGCAGAAAAACAAATAAGCAAATCACAACTTGAAAAGAACAATGCTGAATTTAAAATTCAGAAAATGAAAGTTAGCAAGAAGGACAAGATGATCTCATATGCCAAAAGTTATCAAAAAGATGAAAAATTGTCGAGGCTGCCTAAGAGAACCTACAGAAAAGCACTGATCAGTTACAGCTCTAAGAAAAAAAAGGTGAAGATATGAATAGCAGAAACATAAAACAACATATTATGTACAAGCTAATGATAAAAACAAAAAAACATAATGAAACTAAATAAACACTTTACAAGGCTTCAGCGTGCAGGGGCCCTCTGACACTTCAGCCAATCAAATAATCACACGACTATCTTCAGAAAAGTCTTCTCATGTATTAAAATAGCAGCATATAAAACAGT
This sequence comes from Pinus taeda, assembly GCA_000404065.3. Lineage (NCBI taxonomy): Eukaryota > Viridiplantae > Streptophyta > Pinopsida > Pinales > Pinaceae > Pinus > Pinus taeda. Next base: position 2,025 of record APFE031349343.1, read on the forward strand.
GGGGTGATAAGATAACAAGCAACGCGGAATTACATAAACAGTTCAAGGTTTTTACATATCAAAAAGTTTTTTCATAGTGTTCAATGACGCGTTAATTATAATGAAAAAATACTACAGCTAACTAACAACTTCTACACTATTAACTGCGTTGCCATAGACGTAGATCTCTTCAGCCGAGATCTAGTGTAACTGTCGTCATGTTTCTTAAATCTTCGGAGTGGTTGGTTGTTAGATTCATGTTTTAGGAACGATCTCTAGGTGTGCTGGTGCCTTCGTGAGCTGAGAACTATGCCACGTATCATTCACGTGCCCAAAACAGTGACGTGCCACCGCTGAACTCTTTGGCTGGCCTTGTCTTTTACTTTGGTTGATCGCGGCTTCTCATGGATGATTTGGTCGATTTGGAGGGGCACGTTCCATGTCGCCGCCACCTGGAGCTTGCCCATGTAGCTTATTTCTTCAGAGGACACCTGGAGCACAGATTTTAACAAAATAGCTGCGGAATCCTGTGCTGGCTACGGAAACCTATGCTGGCTGCGGAAACTGACAAGTTTCCGCAGCTGCATGAACAAAAAAACTAAACCAAACAACAATCATCAGTATAGTTAGAAAACCATATAAACAGTCCTTTTCTAGACTATAATGCAATTATTTAACAACTGGATGAATGAAGTGAGTGGAGAATGAGGGCTAAGAGGGTGTATAGGAAGGTGCAGGTTTGAGGCTCAACATACCCCCACTATGAAGGTGTTGCATGTCCTCATGCAACCAAAATTGTGTTATTTCCCCTTAATCCATATGCTCTGAGGCTTCTGCAAGGACATATAGTCCTCTTTTCTTTTTCTTTGATGCCATCATCATCATCATCCTTGGCTTTCTAACCAGACATTTGAACTTAAGGTTAATTAATGCTCTGCTTAACTTTTTGCATTTCTTCTTCAGTCTTATGTTTTTCTTCTGCCACAGTCCTAAATGAAGCATGGTATTATCATGGACCATTTTGTATACCTTACCCTGCTCTTTAAGTGCTTCATTTTCTTGTATTATGTGTCTATTTAGGACTTCTAGCTCAAATACTTCTTGTTTCAGAGACTGAACCTGTGCATCAAGTGGCAGAGAGGTACTGGGTCCTACAGCTGATTGTTCTAAGGATTCCAGGTAATTGTATACCTCTTGCTGATCAGGATCTACCTCAGGTGACTTCCTCTGTATAAACTCAATATCTGGTGGAGGAGGACTGCTCTCTCTTTCTGGCCGAAAAGGACTTTCCTCACGTGGAGGACTTGATTCGAGGTTTGGCTGTTCTGGAGATTTCTCAAGTACTTCTTCACTTAAATCAATAAAGTGGGACTGATCTCCCTTGGTTTTCTTCCATTTCCCTTTTAGCCGAGAGCTCATTCTCAAGGATGAACTCATACTTGTCTTTTCTACACTCTGTTTTCCTTTCTGCTGTTTCTTGGCCATGGCAACAGCTTTAAGATCTACTAGCATTTTTGACAGAGGCTGGTAATCTTCTTCTAAGGATTTCTCAGGGGATGGAGAGACCTCTTGAGTGGTTATTTTACCCTTTTCTTTCTTTTGTTTCTTATTCTTGGGCTGGTCTTCTTCCTCTTTTTGGACAGTCTTTTGGGGAATCTTGGGCTGTAACATTTTTCTCCCTCCTCCTACTTTTCCTTGGGATTTTTGGTGGACTATTTCCAGAGGCCTCAGATGGCTCTTGGAAGTAGTTTCTTGTTAAAACTTGTTCCCAAGTATCCTTAGTTTTCTTTAACTGATCCTCAATAAGAATTCTTATGAGCCCATGATGGTAAAGATGTGGCTCAATGTTACGTACATGCTTTTGAACCGTAACACTCATCTTCTTCAAACTTGCTAGCAAAAAATGCGGCAAATTAAGAATGTGACCATCTATAAAATTCTTCATTAACCTGACATGATACATGTACATAGAGCCAAAACGACCCTCACATGTGATAAATTTTTGTATGACCAACAATAGACCACACCATTCTTCTTTTAATACATGCACAGGGATGCCTTTGGTGAATACAGTGGTATCCATACCTTGATTTCATAGCATGGTTCTCCAGATTTGATCATCCACGCTTCTACTTTTGAACCACCTTTCTCCTTCTTGAGGTAGGCTCGTAGTTGCTGCTATTGTGGCCTTGGTCACTCCAAACGTTAAGTCTCCAACCTCCACTATTTGTCCATTAAAGGACCTTGCAAACGTTTTAGTCACTTCCTTGTTATACCCCTTGAATTTCTGAATAAATCAGAGCCATTTGGCTTTCTTCAATAACTCCTTAACTTGGGGATAACCCTCCAAGTATTTTGATCCTTCCGGATCGGCTCTCAGCAATTTTCCCATCCTCGGCATTAAATCCACTGAGGGTTCTTCTGCATATGAGGGTTAAGGAAGAATGGATCTGTTATAGGGTTTTTAGGAGAGACTCTAGTGACTGCAATCGAGGTTTAGGATGACTGTAGTGGTTGCAATCAAAGCGTAAAGCATACTGTAGTGAATACAGTCGGAAACAGATAAATGCCCGAATCACAGGAAAAAAAGTGGGTGAGCAGTGGTGACCGTGACCGAGTTCATAAAATGAAACATGAGTGTATGCGAGGATTATGATATGAGTGGAGTAACGGCAGGATTCTCCCAAGTCGGATGACTACGTGTGAGATTTACATGTCTCAACAGACGGCTGCGGAAATTATGGCTGCGAAGAGCCGTAATACAATAGGTCACGTCTTAGGAGTACGGGTAATAAATAGAAGTGTAGTCATTTTTGAGTTTGAACTCGGAGTAATCATAAGACCGTTAGGAAAAATCAATGCGAGGTGTATGGAATGGTATTGTAGAATAAGAATGGTAGTGGGTGAATATATTAAATCATTGCACATAGAAGAACCGGTTACGGGTTAATAACTATACATAATGATGACTTAAAGTGTTGTTTGATAGAGATTTTTGATCATACCTTTGGACACTTGTCATTCTTTGCTCAAGGTTTCCAACCAGTTGCTCTTTTTTTTATATTTTTAAGATTCCCCATGTCCTTAGCTCACGTACACCTGCATTTCATGACTTTGGCACTAACAATTGATTGTATTTTGAAAACAGAGTGATGCTGACTGCGGAAATCATTTCTAGCTGCGAAAACAGGTTCCAACTACGGAAATAGTGGCCAGCTGTGGAAACTAAAACAACACCCCCCTGATCTGCACAAGATAGTTTAGAGGAAAACAACTGAATGAAAATAGTCCTGAAGGGGGGCTCTTGTTGATGAAATGGAATGGAATGAAAATGGAGTGAGAATGATGATAAGAATGAAATGGAGGTGGAATGGAATAGAATGAATGAGTGAGATGAAGTGAAGATGGAAAGAACATGAGAGGAGATTTTTTTTTTGGAAAATATAAAGTGTCAGGTGTCCCTGATTTTCACTCTATATTTTCTGTATAAGACTGCCAATCCATGATTGGTTTTCAGGCTTATACATTTTTTTCTTTTATTTTTTATTTTTATTTTTTTTTCAAAAACTACAAGAAACCAAGATTAGGCTGATGGGGGAGAAGGATTCTTCTCCACGAGCCTTATTGTAGAATTCTCTTGGAATATTTTAACAAACTCTTCTCTAGAAAGTGGCTTATGATAAACTTTCAAGCGGTGGCCATTCACAATAAGAGGAGTCTGAAATTCATCAATGGTCTTGATTCTTACTGCTCCATTTTCAAAGACTTTATCAATCTCATATGGCCCAAGCCAATGAGTCTGAAACTTTCCTTTGAAGTCTTTAAACTTGGAATCAAACAGTAAATTCCAATCTCCCTCTTGAAACATTCTCTCTTTAATATATCTGTCATGCCACTTAGCTCTTTGATGTTGAACTAGATCAATTCTTAGAATTGCATCTTGTCTGATCTCATCTACCTCATTCAGCTGCTCCATTCTATGCTTTTGGGCTTCTGATAGATTCATCCCCAACTGGACTTCCATCTTGAAGGTCTTGACTTGAAACTCAATGGGGAGCAGAACTTCTTTCCCATAAACAAGTTCATAGGGAGAATGCCCTGCTTTTTTCCTCCATGTAGTTCTGTAGGCCCATAAGGTTTCAAGAGGCCTTTCTGTCCAATCTCTTCTGTGGAGATGAACAATTTTGGTGATGATGCTCTCAAGAAATTTATTTGTAGATTCCACTTGGCCATTTGCTTGAGGATGGTAAGGAGTAGATTTTCTATGCTTGATTTTATATTCTTCCATCAGCTTCTCCATCAAGTTATATGTAAATTGACTTTCCTCATCTGTCACAATTTCTCTTGGGACACCAAAACAAGTAAAAATATCCTCAAAAAGAAATTGAACAACTCTATTTTCAGTGGCAGAAGGCAATGCCTTGGCTTCTACCCATTTAGTGACATAATCAGTGCAAACCAATATATATTTCTTTTGTCTAGATGGTGGATTAATTGGTCCAATGAAATCTAAAGCCCAGTTTTGAAAGGGTTCGATGAGTACATGTGGCTGTAATGGCATTTCATTTGAAAGAGTCGGTCTCCCAACTCTCTGGCAGCTGTCACATCTTCTGACATATTTTTTTGCATCTTTGAAGAGAGAAGGCCAATAATATCCTAAAGAAAGGATTTTATAGGCCGTCCTCTTGTCAGCAAAGTGTCCGCCGCAAGGTTCATCATGACATGCCTTGAGGATGTCAGGCATTTCATCTTCCTGGACACATCTTTTGATCACACAATCTAGCCCTGTTTTAAACAATTCATTAGAAATCCATGAATAATTTGAACTCTCCGGAATAATTTTCCTTTTCTCATTGGGAAATAGGTGTGGAGGTAGCTTCCGTGTAACCAAATAGTTAGCAATATCTACATACCAAGGAGTCTTAGTAGTTACTACAAACAAATATTCATCTGGAAACTTATCATCTACAGGAGAATCTTCGCTAGTATTTTAGATTCTAGACAAGAAATCAGCTACTGTATTTTGTTTCCCTGGTCTATCCAACACGGTAATATTGAATTCTTGTAAAATTAAAAGCCATCTTGTAACTTTGCCATTGGTAACAGGTTTGTTCATAAGATATCTAATGGCAGAATGATCAGTATGGAAAAAAGTTTCGTAGCCTGTTATATAATGTCTAAACTTGTTGATTGCATGAACAATAGCTAAGAACTCTTTCTCAGTCACAGTATAATTTAACTTGGTGGGAGTCAAATTTTTACTGGTGTAGTAAATGGCATAAGGGACTAAATCATTTTGTCCCAACACAGTTCCTAGAGCTGTATCTGAAGCATCGGTAGAAATATGGAAAGGAAGTTTCCAATTTGGCCATCTCAAAATAGGTGCTTCAGATATTCTTGTTTTCAAAGCTTCAAATGTAGATTGACAATTAGGATCCCATTTGAATTCACAGTATTTTGTAAGTAATTTGAAGTGTGGAGATGATATTTTGGTGAAGTTTTCAATAAATCTTCTATAATACCCAGTAAATCCAAGAAAGCTTCTAACGTCTTTTTGACAATTTGGAATAGGCAACTTGGAGATGACTTCAACTTTTGATCTATCAACTTTAATCCCATCCCCTGAAATATGATGTCCTAAAAAAATCCCTTCAGTAAACATCATAAAGCATTTCTCATCACTTAATAAAAGGTTTGTCTCCTTACACGTTATAAGAACCTTTTCCAAATTCTCTAATGCCTCTTCAAATGAATCACCATAAACTGTAAAATCATCCATATAAACCTCTACACAATCATGGATTAGATCAGAAAAGAATCCTAGTACTGCCCTTTGGAATGTTGTGGGTGCATTACATAATCCAAAAGGAAGTACTCGTTAAGCAAAAGTTCCCCATGGACAGGTAAATGTGGTCTTGTCCTGATCTTCAGGTGCTACCTGAATCTGATTGTAACCACTAAAACCATCCAAAAATGAGAAATACTTTTTGCTTGCTAAAGTATCTAATACTTGATCAATAAAGGGTAAAGGAAAGTGATCCTTCAAAGTTGCTTTGTTCAATTCCCTGTAATCAATGCAAACTCTCCATTTACCATTATTTTTAGGTACTATAACCAAAGGAGAAACCCACCGGCTATTTGAAATTGGATAAATGAAGTTCACATTAAGTAACTTTTGGATCTCTTCTTTCACTATCTCCCTAAGGTTTGGATTCATCCTTCTTTGAGGTTATCTGATTGGTCTACTGTTTTCCTCAATGTAGATGTGATGAATGCTAGGATCAATACCTTTCATATCGGTATACTCCCACGCAAATGTAGTAGAATGCTTTTGCAAGATTTTGGTTAGCTCTTCCTGTTGTGATTTTTCCAAAATTTTATTGATATTTAGTGTTTTTCTTGGAAAGATCTTAATGGCGGAACTTCCAAATTCTTCCATAGAGAAAAGAGACATTTGTCTAGATGATAGATACTCAATCTCAAAATCTAACTGAAATTGTGTGTGGTCATATTCTGAAGATATTTGAAAGTTTTCTAATGTATTCAGAATTTGACTATCTTCACTAATCTCAGAAATAGTAAAGACAGGTTGTATAGTATCTTCATCATCAATCCATTCATTATCTCCTATTTCTGTAATTTATTTTGCAGGAGGATACAGATTGAACTTCTTTTTCGAATTACCATCAGAAATATACATATCCCCAGACCTACAACTGATAAAAGCATCAGTTGTGGCTAGCCAACGTCTTCCTAAGATGAGAGGATGTCCTACTAAATTACTCTTGGGAGTTAAAATCATGAAATCTACTGGATATTCCCAAGAGTCTAAGGAGACTGAAATGTCTTCTAATACACCATTTGGTTTAATAATTGACCGATCTGCAAGTTGCAATAAAGTAGGTGTAAAAAGAAGGTTAGGAAGTTTTAGCTGTTCCATAGTCTGTCTACTCATGATGTTGATAACAGCCCCTAAATTAATCAAAGTATTTGGAATTTCTACCCCATTGATAGTTGTTTTGACAATTGGACTACCAGGATCTACATACTTCTTCATAGTAACTTTTCCCATCATGATATCTACAATTTTTCCTACCAGGTGGATTCTTCTTGCATCTCTTGGTTTCCTTCCTGGTCTTTTAAGACTTAACTCCTTTATTGTTTTTGCTAAAATAGGAATTTCTTTAATGGATTGTAACAAGGGAATCTTGATACATAAATTATTAAATTCATCTAGAAAGTCATAGTCAGGCAACAAGATTTGTTTTTCCACTCCTTTGTCGATTTGTAACCTTTCAGGAAAAGGAGGTGTGGATGAAGATGCAGGTTGTTCAACTATAGGAGTTGTGGGGGTTAACTCTTTTTCTTTTCTTTTTTGAGTGCTTGGGTTTTGAAGAGATGCTTAAGAACCCTTATTGGCTTCAAGAGAATCTTCCTTAGAAATTCTTCGCTTTTGAACATCTATAGAGGGTTTATCTAGAACTCTACCTGATCTGAGTTGTACATCATTGAGAGGAACAATCATATAGGCAGGAAATTGAAACTGTAGACCTTCCATCATGTAAGCATTTTGAGGGTTTTTATTATTGGGGTTTGTTAATGGCTGAGAAGGAAGTTGACTTGACTTTTGCTAGAATGGGAGCAAGAGTTGAGAATTTGGATTCCGTTGAGAAGGTTGTTGTTGTTGAAATGGCAATGATAATTGTGGGTTTTGATTTGGGAGTTCTGGAGCTTGTTGGTTTTGAAAAGATGGAGGATATTGATAGAATTGAGCAAATCTCCCATAAAGATTTTGCATACCTTGTATCCATGATTGAAAAGGATTTTGAGGTTGGGACCAAGGTTGTTGCCAAGGATTCCAATTTGGTGGGGGTTGAAAATTCATAGAGTTGTTAAACCCTTGATTTTGTTGCCCCTGCCAAGGTCTCCTTGCAACAAAATAGAGAGACTCGATGGTATTTGGATCTTCTTGAAAGACAACTTTGAGCCCAGGGATTGAAGGACCATCCTTGGTTTCATGATTCTCTGAACATATTACACATGTTTCTACAGCCTTTGCATCCAAGGGACATTCCCTTATAGCATGTTTCTTTCTACATTTCGGGCAAAAGATGGCTAAAGCTTCAGCTTCTGATTTCTGTTTATTGTGGATCTTAAGAGTGTCTAGTTGCTCACTAAGACTTCCTAAGATATCAGTTTTGAATTCATCAAGCATGTTGCCAATCTCAGCCTACTTACCGATCCAGTTGCAGATTTGTTTGCTCTAAGGAGAGAAGGATCTTTAGGCCCTTTTTAAGTTTTAGATTTCCCTCTTGAGAGATGGACACATAGCTCTGCTATATCATGAAGTGGAAGTTGAGATATGTCTCCTTTTCCCATCATGTCAAAATATCTATCCATTCATCTCTAATGGATTTTAATAGAAGGGCTTTCAATGTCTCCTCATCTAAGTTACTCATGTTTTCTCTTTTCAGGTTGTATTGAAATCTTTCAAGTAAATCCTCCATGTTTTCATCTTCTTTTTGCACCATTTTGAATACCTCATCCTTATGATTGGTGGGCATACAATAGTCCAGGTACCTATCCAAAAATGTTTGTTTCATATCATTCCAAGTCCTAACGGATTGAGTGAGTAATTCCATGAACCATTTCAAGGCTGCTGCTTTCAACGTTGAAGGAAACAGTTTGAGTTTTTGAGCGTCTTCTAGATAATCATAAGTTCGACACACGACCTCAAACTCAAATAGAAATGTTTCAGGGTCCTCATTTCTTAACCCATGGGAGTTTGGGAGGAAAGATGGCGAGATGTTTTTCATTGTGACTCCTCATCGACTATAGGAAATACAAATGAGTTATCTCCATCCCTATTTCCTCCAATGTTACCTCTACCTCCTCCATTATTTCCTCCTCCTCCTCTACCTCTACCTCTACGAAATCCGGTTGCTCCTTCTTCTGTCATGGTAGTTTCCTCAGAGACCTCAGAGTCCTCTGGTTCTTCTACCAAGGGCGAATGAGGAGGAATTTCTCCCTCTTCTTCCTCAGGTGATTCTACTTATTCAATTACAATTTGTCTCCCTGTAGAAGGAAGGAAAGGGTCTCTTCCTAATTCGGATTCGATGGATGGTGTGGGAGAGTCAACTACTGCCTCTTGAATTCCAGGAATCCTAGGGCTAGGAGTGTGAGTTGGAGATGATGGAGGTGTCTCTTGTCTATTGCTTGAAGTATATGGAGTTGTAAAAATCGAACTCTTGGCTCTAGCTAAAAACCTTCCCCTAGAATCTCTTGCTCAATGCATGTCATTTTTTTTTATTTTTTCTTCAAGTCGGGTTAATAATTCTCTTTCTGATCTTCCAGGTCACTCTAGGTGCAAGAAGAGAGCATACTCAAGAAACTATTAAACCAATAACTTTCTCTTTTCTGATCCTCCATATCACACTAGGTGCAAGAGGAGAGCATACTTTGAGAGTTATCAATTTTCCTTCCTTGAAATTTTCTTGTTTTTATATTATTTTTTTTTTAGAAATTGGCTACCTAATTTCACTTCCCCGGCAACTGCTCCAAAATTTTTGGTCAATTTAGTGTGATCTAAATTGCTATTTAAAATGTCAACCCGGGGCTCGTAAACTGACGAAGTGAAGTGTACTATATGTACTAGATAACCATTTGCTTAGGCTTTTGTCATTTTGAGCTTTTTAGTTTGTTTTTGGATTTATTTTTCCTTAATGTGTGATGGTGAGAATGAAAGTGAAGTGATGGTTTGACAATGTGAGACCTCCTAGAAAATCCATAGAAACACACTCCGAGGGTCAGGAAGGAACCAGAAAAGGCGTGAAAAATCCTAACTTCCTATCTGTAGGCTTACTCACTACACATAGTGAACATACTTAATAAAATTTGACACATTTTCAAGCATACGAGGCCAATAACAATACCTCTGGGGATGTGCCACTGTCCTACTTACACCGAAATGACCAGCAATATGGGAAGTATGTGCCTCTCTTATGATTTTCACTCTTTCTCCATGTGAAATACATATCTTACTGAGATGGTAAAACAAGTTATCATGAAAACAATAATCCAATTCATCTATTTAGTTACCTTGAGTCAAGCTTCCATAAATAATTAGAAAGTCATTGTCTAATGCATATTGTTGAATAAAGCTTTCATGCAAAATATAATCATTCTTGAGTAAAGAAGTTTCACTAATAATAGGCCTAGAAAACATATCAACAACTTTATTGTAGATAGTTTTCTTATACCTTATTACCAAGTGGAATTGTTGAAGAAGACCCATCCATCGGAAGTGCCTTGATTGTTGCAACTTTGATTGAGATTTGAAGTATTACAATGGTTGATGATTAGTGTGAATCCCTGTTTCCTTACCCATCAAGCAATTTTTCACTATTTCACACTTTTCACCAATGCATACAATTCCTTGTCATATGTAGGATAATTAATCACTACACAATTGAAGGTTTTTGAATGAAACCAAATAGTCTTACCATGTTTCATGAAGACAAAACCCATGGCGTAGGCACTAGCATTACTCTAAATCTCCAATGATTGTCTCAAGTTTAGAAGTGAAAGTACTTGAGATGAACTGATATTTTACTTAAATGCATCAAAGGCCTTCCGTTTTTTTCCTCTCCATTGAAAAAACAAAATCGAACTTGTCAATGCATGCAAGGGAGCTGCTACAGAAGAAACATTAGCAATGGATTTCCTCTAATATTGGGATATATAAGAAAAACATCTTACCTCAGTAAATGTCTCGGGTCTTGGCCAATTCAAATGAAATCAACCTTGGAGGGATCTATTTTCAACTCATCTCCTCCAACAGTGTGACCCAAGTAAACTAAAGAAGTTTTCCAAACTCACACTTTGACATATTTAGATACAACTGTTATTTCTTTAAAAAATCACGTACTTTTCTCACATGCATGACATGTTCATCACAAGATTTACTAAAAGTTAAGATGTCATCGGAGTGCACTATAAAAAGATCATCAAGAAATGGTCTCAACACATCATTCATCACACACATGAAGGTAGCAGAAGCAATACATAAACCAAAATTCAATTCAAACAAACCTTCTTTTGCTTTGAATTTTGTCCTCCAAATGTCTCCTTCAGCAGTTATAATTTGATAATAGCCACTCCTTAAGTCCAAATTAGTAAAATAATTTGTATCTTTCAATTGATCAAGTAAATCATCTCTTCTATGCACTGGGTAATATTTGTTTACTTTATTTTTGTTCAATGCATGGAAGTCCACACACATGCGCCATCTTCCATCCTTCTCTGGTACCAAAAAAATAGGTGAACCACATCGTGAAGAAGATGACATGATGATATTTTTATCCAACAAATTTTGAATTTTCCTTTTATTTTATGTACTTTCCCTCACTGGCATCCTATACATGCCAATGTTAGGAAGAGGAATATCTTGTTGCAACTATATCTCATGTTGGATTCCTCTATTGGGAGGGAATATTTTTGGTTTCTGAAACATCTCATCATACTGTTTAACTAAATTAACCAATTCATATTTCAACCTTGAATCACAAACTTGAAAAGCATCATTATCCACATCATTCTTGGGTTTGACCATTAGAAGAGCAAAGCTCTTGCTTGAATTCACTAGCCTTTTCATCTACCCAACATTAACAAGTGAAAGATCTAGTTTCTTGCTACGAGCTCTCAGAATATATTCTACTATATCTTTCAAAAAATGATATATATTTTCCTCTCGATGTAAGATAAATTTTGTTTCATAGAGATACGAGACACATAAGCCTACACCACATATGCCTAATGGCACAATATCAAGCTCCACTTGGTCTACGAAATTTGTAGTAATGGCGAACTTCATTTTAGGATTTCTAGTTTCTTGTAATTGTGAAAAGTCACACACCAATCCAAGTGGATATGGTTTATAATGTGGAGTGGTTTCAAGGTTTAAACTTTTCAAAATGTTTTCAAACATAATATTGGCTTGAGAGCCACTATTGAAAAGTGTATCAATTTTTCTATGTTCTGAGATCACCCTTATGTGAAAAATTCCTATCTTATTCTTTTCATTTGGAGTTAAATTGTGCCAATTCAAGGTACTAGTGCTAGAAACAAATTATTTTCCCTTCATACCCATGGATGTAATTTTAGTTTCATCACCCTAATTAGATCCCAAATCCTGTTGAGTGGTTGTTGTAGTGTTTTCTTCTCAACGATTTATGGAAAAAATGGACTTAAGATTGTGGATGACAAACAATCTCAATAGTATAAATGGCTGCTAAACTTTGTTGATCTATGGAAACTCATAGAAATGAAAACTGGCAACATCTGGATCTATGGTACAACCATAGTTGAATAGCAACAGGGAAGTGTAATAACTCCAATCATCCAATGGAAACCAGATACGTAAATAATAATTTTATTATAACACTTGTGAAGGGAACAAATAAATGTTACCACTCCCCCTCTATGGGATGGGTTCCTTGCTATCCTCAAATTCCTTGAGCTTGTGTAGAGTCTCCCTCCTTTATAATGTGAAAAACCCAACAAAAATATGGTGTGTGACAATCAAAATAATTAGAGTTACAACAGTGAGTGTAACCATGAAAATAATAGAAAATGAATAATGATTGGAAAAACTTTCTATTTATAATAAAATATTGAGCTATCCTCGAGTAATGAGGAATAATAAAATATTATTGATCCCATTCTTGGAATAACCAACTCAGATATTTTATTATATTTGTTTAAGATGGAAAAAGTACTTAAACTTTTATTTAGAAATAATAAATAAATAAATGATTTATTTATCATCTCAAGGAATTATTTAAGCACTTAATAAAACATTGTTTGCTTGATATAATATATAATCCTAATATTATAATTATATAATTCATATATATATATATATATATCTATATATAATATATATATATATCTATATATATATATATATATATATATATATCTATATATATATATATATATATATATATATTATATATATATATATATATAGATATAGGTATTATTATAATATATAACTAATATACCTCACCCAGAATATTGTACGAGCATATCCTCCGCTTGAACTGGGACTAACTTGACTCCCTATGACAAAGTTCTTTTGTCACCCACAAACAAAATTTCAAATATTGCCGAATTGGGATTAACATTATTCAATTTTCAATTTTCCTTCTTCAGTTAAGTGCATACCTTTTGAGGGGCACTCCACTTGGTCTAAATATATACTCTATTACACGTCGTTTGTTTATTATAACACTAATTTGGGCTTCATTTGTTAATTACATTTGTTAACAGTTAGTTTGGATTGTTAAAATATTGATGCCCAAGGAAACTTAGGAAGAGCCATAAAAAATGGCAGTGTAAGTTTTGTAAGTTTTGGCTTTAAAAAATGTCATGGTGTAACTTATGTGAGTTTTGGCTTTAAAAAATGGTACGGTGTAACTTCTCCGAGTTTTAGATTCGTCTTTTCAGAGCTATTTGTTCCTCGATAAGTAATTTTTTGGGGTATAGATTTGTTGTAAAAAGATGACATTGTAAGTTTTCTAAGTTTCAATTTTCTCATCCAGAAGTTGCTTTTTTAGTATAGCTTTGATGTCAAAAATGGCAGTGTAACTATTCTAAGTTTCGGCTTTAAAAAATGTCATGGAATGACTTCTTTTGTTGGGTCCCTATAATACTAGTGATTACCCCATTACTATTGTAGTTATACCCCTTATTAATATTTTTGTGCCCCTATTTCCCCCATATTGTTATTACTGTGCCCATAGAATCCCTCTATTGTTATTTTTGTGGCTTTATATTATTATTGTTAGGTTCGGCTCGTTTATATTGTGACTCCTTAGACTCCTATAATATAGAAAGGAGGTTTTGTCATTTGAATCATCCAAGAATTGTTCGTTTATGTAATGTAAAGGAGGTTTCCCCCTCAAAGAGGCTGAATTCTAAGGTGTTGATCTTTCTTCTCTATCTTTCTGAGCTGGTTTCATAACATTTGGTATCAGAGCTTTGGATTCTAGGGTTTCGCTGCTCCAAACAGGTCATCGTGGCATTTTCGCTATAACTTTTTTTCTGTGACGTTTCAGAAGTCTCAAAAAAACCCATTTGATAAGAAATCGCGCTGAAGATTGGGTCCAAATTTCAGAGCTTTTCACGTGATATTTGCGGAGATATGATCTGAGGAAGTTGGTCGTTTTGCAGACTCCTGAATTACATTCCAAACAGGTGACCTGGGGAAAATCGTCATAACTTTCTCTCTAGGGATCGGATTGAAATTTCGTAAGAAGGTGCAGAAAGGGGATGGACTATAGTTTCTGGTATGCATTTTGTAGATCCAGAGGTCAAAATAGTGACTCGTGGGACGTCGTACAAGTTCGCTCTACGGAACTAGTCTATACTCAAGTCACTGTGGGAGAGTTCGCATAACTCTTCCTTGGAGAAACCAATTTGGATCAGACTTGTGACATTGGAAAGAGGACACAAATGACTACTGCAGATCACAAATTCAGAACTAGATGATCAGAAAGTACAGTAATACATGAGAGGCAATATCAAGCTCCTACAAAGTGAAAAAAGGTGTGTAGATTTTCTTAAATTTTTGTTTAAGCTTGGTTTGAAAATTTATTTTGAAGGAATTCAAAGGGCATAATAGATCATTATTATCGGTAACTGATTCCCTGAGGAAAGAAAATGGAAACACCTCGTAAGGAGCCTGGAAGCTCTAGCATGACTCGTGAAGAAGAAGAAGAAATGCTATATGATATATCAAAATTACAAGAACAAGTGCAACAAGTGTCACTTGCACAAAAAGCAACAAAATCTAAGATGGATGGTTTAAGGAAAGATGTAGAAGCTAATATTGATGGTTTAAAGAAAGGCGTAGAAGCTAAACTTAATGGCATAAATGATAAGATGGAAGAATTGAAGATAAATATGAATAAGTTGCTACAAGAAATGGTCAATAAGGGTGAAAGGGTACTAAAGGAAACTCATGATGAGAACAAAAGAAATTTTAATCATGATTCCATAGACTCTAATGTTGGATTGAAGAATCACCATATTCCAAAAATCGATATGAGGAAGTTTGATGGCAAGGATCCTGCCACATGGATATTACAGATGGAGCAGTTCTTCGATCTCAATAATGTGCAAAACACACAAAAGTTACATATGGCAACTTTATATTTGGAACCAAATCAGTTTGTATGGTATCAATGGCTTTGCTCTCATAAACAATTTATCACTTGGGCAATTTTTACCGAAGAATTGATGGCACATTATGAGGATACAAAAAGAAACACTTTTTTTATCCAATTGATAAGTCTCAAACAAAAGGGTCCAATAATGGAGCACATTGAAGAGTTCCAAAAATTGAACATAAGGGAAAAAGATATTCCAGAGGAGCATAGGATTGATGTGTTCATAGGGTCTTTAAAGGATAATATCCAACATGATGTT
>APFE031349347.1:13949-70168 GCA_000404065.3 Pinus taeda
TCCACCTCTTGTAACTCAAAGAAACATTTGGATCTTTTTGCATATAATTGTTTCTCCTCCAATAGTTGTAGCACCTGTCAACATGTTCAACATGATCCTTCCAAGACTTATTGTAGATTAGTATATCATCAAAAAATACTAACACAAATTTTCTAAGGAAGGGTTTGAAAATGGAATTCATCAAACCTTGAAATGTAGAAGGTGCATTGGTAAGGCCAAAAGGCATGACCAAAAATTCATAATGACCCTTCATGAGTTCTAAATGCTGTTTTCGGAATGTCTTCAGTCTTCATTCTGATTTGATAATATCCTGAACGAAGATCCAACTTGGTGAAGTAAATTCATCCATGAAATTCATCCAGTAATTCATCAAGGACAAGAATGGGAAACTTATCTTTAATAGTGAGCTTGTTGAGCTCCCTATAATCCAGACACATGCACCATGATCCATCCTTCTTGTGCACCAATGCTACTAGAGCAGAGAAAGAACTTTGACTCAGTTGAATTATACCAGCCTCTAGTATTTCTGCAACCATACATTCAATTTCACTCTTTTGGACATAGGGATATCTATACGGCCTGATGTTTGGATGAACACTTCCTGGAATTAGATGAATAGCATGATCATGATCACGCATAGGCGGGAGACCTTCAGGGGTCTCAAATACCTTGGAATGATTATCCAGGACTTTTTGGAGATCTGGAGAAATAGATGATTCTAATGTGGAAACATCTAGCGAACATAATTGTGAAATTACACCTCTTTGTTCCCTTTTTAGAAGCTTTTCCATACCATTAGAGCTGATTATCTTTCTTGGTTTCCCTGCAATACCCCTTAATTCAACTTCCTTTCCTTCCATAGAAAATTTGATGAAAAGTTCTTGAAAATTAAAAGCTATTGTACCAAGGATTGTAGCCATTGGACTCCTAGTACAACATCAACACCTCCCATTGGAATGGAAAGCATTGGGATAGTCAATACATATTCTCCCATTAGCTTGACATTATGGCATTTTCCAGAGCAATTTATTGTTCCTCCATTTGAAATCATCACTTGACACTCTGTTGATGGATATAGGAAGCAATTCAATTCTTTTGCTACCTTACAATGAATAAAATTGTGGGTAATTCCTGAATCAATCAACACTATTACCTTATTCTTCTTGATTTGTCCTTCTATCTTGATGGTTTGAGGAGTGGTAATTCTCGCCAATGCATTACAAGATATGGTCAGATTCATTTGTTCTTCATCTAGGCTTTGTTCTTGGAGTATATCCTCTTCTTTTGACCTTTATTGCTCCTTTTCTTCTTCCTCTTCAGAATCTATGTAGAATAATTTCTTTTCAGCACACTTATGACCTTTAGTGTATTTACTATCACAACTGTAACAAAGCCCTTTTGCTATATTTTCTTAAAATTGTTGTGTTGTCAACCTTATAGGTTGTGGAAGACTAGGGACAACACTTCCATCTTTATAGTTGTGAGTGGTATGCTTCTTGGTTGCCATAATTTTGCTTTCCATTTTTCTCGCTAACCTGAACGCCTTCTCTAATCAATCAGGTTATCAAAGGCGAACATCATGTTGGATATTATCCTTTAAAGACCCTATGAACACATCAATCCTATGCTCCTCTAGAATATCTTTTACCCTTATGTTCAATTTTTGGAACTCCTCAATGTGCTCCATTATTGAACCCTTTTGTTTGAGACTTATCAATTGGCTAAAAAAAGTGTTGCTTTTTGTATCCTCATAATGTGCTATCAATTCTTCCGTAAAAATGGCCCAAGTGATAAATCGTTTACGAGAGCAAAGCCATTGATACCATACAAACTGATTTGGTTCCAAATATAAAGTTGCAATACGTACCTTTTGTGTGTTTTTCACATTATTGAGATCAAAAAATTGCTCCATCTGTAATATCCATGTTGCGGAATCCTTGCCATCAAACTTCCTCATATCGATTTTTGGAATATGATGGGTCTTTGATCCCACATTAGAGTCTATGGAATCATGATTAACATTTATTTTGTTCTCATCATGAGTTTCCTTTACTACCCTTTCACCCTTAGTGACCATTTCTTGTAGCAACTTATTCATATTTATCTTCAATTCGTCCATGTTTGTCTTCAAATCTATCTTCAAATCTGTCTTCAAATCATCCATGTCTATCTTCAAATCTGTCTTCCAATCATCCATATTAGCTTCCATGCCCTTTATCTTAGATTCCATGCCATTTATCTTAGCTTCTATTAGCTTATGTGAGGCTGACATTTTTTGCACTTGGTCTTGTAATTTTGATATATCATGTAGCATTTCTTCCTCTTCTTCATGAGTCATGCTAGAGATTTCAGGCTCCTTACTAGGTGTTTGCATTTTCTTTCCTCGAGGCATCAGTTACCGATAATAATTCTCTACTAGCCCTTTGAATTCCTTCAAAATAAATTTTCAAACCAATCTTAAGCAAAAATTAAAAAAAATCTACACACCTTTTTTTTCTTTGTAGGCGCTCGATATTGCATCTGATGTATCTCTGCACTTTCAAAACATATAGTTTTGAAATTGCAACCTATGGTATCCCTCTGTGTCCTCTTTCCAGTGCCACCAGTCTGACCCTACTTGGATTCTCCAATGAAGAGTTATGCCAAATCGCCCACAGTGACCTGATTATAGACCTTTTCAGAAGAGCGAACTTGTATGAAGTTTCACGTGTCACTATTTCAACCTCTGGCTCTGAAAAATATCTAGAAGAAACTACTATCCATCCTCTTTCTGTATATTTTTGTGAAATTTCAATCCGATGCTCAGAGAGAAAGTTATGACGATTTTCCCTAGGTCACCAGTTTGGAATGTAATTCAGGAATCTGCAAAAAGACCAACTTCCTCAAATCATATCTCCGCAAATATAGCGCGAAATGCTCTGAAATTCGGACCCGAGCTGTAGCGTGATGTATTCTCAAATGGGTTTTTTTTTTACTTCTGAAACATCGAATAAAAAATGTTATAGTTAAAATTCCGCGATGACCTATTTGGAGCAGCGAAACCCTAGAATCCAAAGCTCTGATACCAAATGTTGAACCAGCTCAAGAAAAGATAGAAAAGATAGATCAACGCCTTATAATTCAGCCTCTTCGAGGGGGAAACCTCCTTTGCATTACATAAATGAACAATTCTTGGATGATACAAATGAAAAAACCTCCTTTCTATATATAGGAGTCTAAGGAGTCACAATATAACCCAGCCGACCTAATAATAATAATATAAAGCCACAAAAATAACAACAGAGGGATTCTATGGGGCACAGTAATAACAATATGGGGGTAATAAGGGCACAACAATATTAATAAGGGGTAAAACTACCATATTAATGGGGTAATCACTATTATTATAGGGACCCAACATTGTGATTGGGGTTGAAGTGCCCAAAAATGTCTATAACACTGACCTAGTACCTAACCCTGAAAAAATCATCAAAGAGAGAAAGGTATTGCAGAAAGGAGCAATAGGTTCAGGTAAACCTAAACGATCTCCTATATCTCTTCAAGAAAGACCTGTAATAGAACAAATACATGTTAAGAGTATAGCTTCTAATACTAGCAGCGAGAAAAAACTCTCAGAGATTTATAAAGCTACTTATTCTTTAGGTTCTCCTTTTGTTGTAAGCCCAAAGGAAACCTCACCTCCTATCCATCATACTCCTTTAGTCCTATCAATCACTCCTCAGCCCTTTGTCATTCAGACTTCCAGTGCTCTTTAAGCCACCACAGCTATGGTAGGTCCACAAGCACCCACCAAAATGGAAAGAATCATAGTTCTTAGGTATGGACCTCTAATAATGCCCACTCCTTTGAATGCCATGCCTACTGGAGAATATCATAAGTATATGCCTAAGTTCACTGGAACTGAAGGTGTTATAGCTAAAGAACATCTTGAGTCATTCTATAGCTATGCTGATAACCTGGACATTAGTGAAGATGATGTCTAGATGAGAGTCTTTATCCAAAGCCTAGATGGAGAGGCTAGAAAATGGTTCAGAGAACTAACCCAAAAATCTATAGTAGATATTGAGGCTTTAGATGATGCATTTCTAAATCATTGGGGGGATAAGAATGATCCCCTCTACTACCACACTGGGTTTGGGAACTTAAAGAGGGAAAATGGTGAGCTGCTATCTGATTTTAATAAGAGATTTAACCACATGTACATCAAGGTACCAGCTGAAGTAAAAGCAACCACTACCTCTGTTCGACTCATCATGCTAGTGCCTTTGCTTTTGACTTTTGCTTACTGTTGAGGGAGAGGCAATGTGCTTCTTTGGTTGATATGCAAGATGCAACCCTGGAACTAGAACCAAACATCATGGCTACTGAAAAGCTCAAAGGTAATGCTGATAGAAGGAGACAGAGGGGCGAGCCTTCATCATCTTCAAATCCCAAGATCAATAAAATCGCCAACATGATAGAGTCATTAGCCTCTGAAGTTTCCAAATTAAAGGATGAGCAGCATTCTAGGAAAGGAAGAGTTCCTAACACCTTTTCTCCTCCAAATCCAAATCCATATAGAATACCTAATGAGCAGTTGAAGATTTTCCAATGAAGCAAAGAGGCTAATGAAGAAAAAAGGGTGAAGGCCCCTTTCCAGAACGAAGTCATGGAAGCAGAGCAGTTTTAAGAAGATGATGAGATCCATTGTATGGAATACAAAGGCGATGCCCATTTTTTGACCAAATCTGCCTATGAAAAGTCATTATTCAATGACCAAATCAACTAAGAGTGGGATGGTGAAGCTGTTCTACAAACTGAAGATCAACAAAGATATAATCTAAGGTTAAAGATGAATAATGCTAAGGAAACTCCTATTCAAAGAGTTATTGTCCCTGCAGTATAGCAAGCTAATAAGCAGAAGCAACCAGCAGTTGATCCTATCATCCTCAAAGCTTTGTCCATCGAGGTAAGAGGCCTTAAATACTCCCCTTATTCTTTCAATTTTCAATCAAAAATTCAAAAGCTAAGAATACCTATGCCTCTGATTGAACCAGTGAAGAATGACTCCTTCAAGAAATCTTTCCTTGAAGCTCTTGAGCCTAAGGCCTTCCAAGCTTCCACTGGCTATGTGAATCTGCAAGATGACCAACCAGCTATTATTCTTAGCCCAATGATTGAAAAATGTGAAGACAACTCCCCATCAATCTATGTTTCTCTCACTATTCATGATAAAATCCTTCATAATTTCCATCTGGGCACTGGAGCCAGCCATAATCCAATGCCCATGGGTGTCATTGATAAGCTTGCTCTTGACATTACCAAGCCTTATCAGTTGGTCTCTACGCAACTTAAAAAACCAATTTGCCTAATCAAAGAGGAAGAAGGCCCACATATTTGGGACATGTTCATTGATGGGGCTTGCTCTAAGGAAGCTGAAGGAATAGGTGAAGTCCTTGTGTACCCCACAGAGGAATACATTGATTCATCTTTCATATTAAATTTTTAGGTCACAAATGACACATCAGAGTATGAAGCAGACCCTATCTTTTAGCAGGTGTACAAAACCTTCCAAAGAAAACATCTAAGGCTAAAAGCATACAGAGAAGAGGTGAAATATAGACCATCTTTGTCGGATAATATCAAATTCTGGAAAGTTTTTGAAGTAGATGATCAAATTAATAGGCTTTTGTAAGTCTTTGATGAATTTACTGATATGCACATTGGCCAAGAGAAAGAAACCTTTGATATAAAGGTAGAAAGGGTCAATTTTTAGTTTTGTGACTATTTTTTCAGAAGGGATACATTAAAGGAAGGAAGAGATGTTTTTGATGGCCTAGTCAATGGGCTTTTCTTCAAAATTTATTTAAGTTAAGGCTCTAAGCCTTGGTATTGTAAATATGTTGTTTTCAAGTTTTTATTTCATGCTAAATAGACTCCATGCCCAATGCAACACTAGGAGGAAGCTTTGATCTTGTTTTCTACAGGAAAGGCACTGTCTTGTAGTTCTTGAAACCTCACAGGGAGGATTTCATCCCCAGAAGGAGCTACTATTATCTTTGTTGGCCTTTGGCCCAAAAATGGACCCAAAACACTCCCAAAGTCTCCAAAATTTACTTAAGGATCATTCAAAGTCAAAGCCATTGGATGCCAAGAGCCCATGGGAGGGCGAAAATACACTATCAGGAGGGAAAACACTCCAAAATCATGAAAAACCATAAATCGTAGGCTTAACAGTCCAAAATAATAGCAGCCATTAGATCTAGCCAATCAACGACCCAGATCTAAGTGGAAAATTGAATATTGGCCAACGTAGAGGACTTAAGGTTGGGTGCAAGACACCGTCGATTAGCGATTGCCGATGATCAGATCGGCGGTTCGCTATCAGTTGGTCACATCGGAGGAGGTATCGGCGGAGGTATCAGTGTAGGCAGTGTGGAATGAGCTATTGTGATTAGCAATTAAACGTGGACCATTGATTATGCACGCAGATCAATGACCCACTTTACATTTCCAGATTGCTATCGGAGAAACATTAAGGAGCACTAATAATGGCCCGTTGCGACCCGATGATCGGACCCAATGGAATTATATATGATATTTCATAAATTTTGAAGTGTGTGGGAAGGTCAGTTTTAAATGCATTTTAATGTATTTTTTTATATAAGAAAATGCAAAGGGAAACAGGGCAGTGTTGATTGATGAAGCTTGGACCCGAAAGGGTTGCGGAAGTGAAAATATAATTTTTGAAGTCCACCAAAGTATATTTTTTTAATTATTTTCAATGTTTTGACACATCTTTGAAACAGGCACGATTTTGGCTAGGTCATGGGAAGTAAATGGTTTTGGTTGGGCTTCACCTAACACCATACATCAGCTGCCACGTGTCCAAGAAGAGGAGAGAGAAAACCACCCCCATTGGGCGGTTAACTCTAGTACAAAAGAGCTACCATAAATGGATCACAACCGTTGGATCTAGAGCACCCAGATCAATGGTGGAGATGTGATATCACCCAAAGGGTGGACCTGATAGAAAAGAAACCCATGTTTAGGGACTTTTTTATTTTCGGAAAAGTAGAGATGTGCAGGCTTTTGCTATGTGCAGATTTTTCTATGTGAAAAATAACAAAACAATATTTATAAACATTTAATGGATTACACGAGCTCGAAGACCCTTTCCATTACCTAACATAGGCCAGGAGATAGGGGCAGAGGCCAGAAGGGGAATAGAAAGGGCCACAACACGCGCACCTCACCCCAAACCGACAAAGCAGTCATGGAGAAGCATAGTGCAACAGTGCAACACAACATGACATAGCCACACCAAGAAATTATCATGGAGCATCAACAACCTACCACAGCTCATCAAAACAAACATTCTGGGGCATCTCTAGCACAAGAGAGCTCTTATATAGTGCATCAAACTACCTGAAGGTGGTTATTCCTCTGTCAAAAGGAGAAAACCTCTGCGCCATGCTTGCCTATTAAGGGAATCAAACAGTTAAGGGACAGAGAGGACAAGTTAAGACTCTAAGCCTTTGAGAGCTCAGGAGCATTGTAAAAGGCCTATAAAAGACTGGAAACTAAATGTAACTAGGGTTCAACTTCTAGAGACTAATGAGACTTTGCTACTCAAGCTTCTCATCTGCATTCATTAGCAATACAAGCTTATTTTATTTTTATATGTTCAATGTCCATTTTCTCTTATGCTCTAAGCTTACACTTGAATAGGTTGTTCATATTTGTTTTGTGTCTAATGCTAGATAACTGTCATCTTATCTCTGCATTGATAAATTATATTTGAAAGATTTTTTACTGCCTATAGTTACCCATTCATATGTGGTCATATATGCATCTAGTAGTACAGTCAGTATTCTCATTTGCTTCCTCTCGCTAGCCATTCATTTATGTTTATGTATGCATCTACCAGTATGGTCAGTATTCTCCATCCATTCATTGAATCTACAAACCATTGAACATTAGTGGTTTAAACCCTTGTAAGCTGAGGGTGTCCATGCATGTCTTGAGTAAAGACATAGTTGAAATGGTTATCTGGCTTGATCCAAACCATCATTTATTTGAATAGTTCAGAGAATAATATTGAAGATTATATGTTACTAGGCATCTTCGAGCTTCAACATAAGAGAGTTTCCTGGAGTGATAACCCTCCAAACTACTAAAATCGAAGTGGTCCTTCTCATCCTTGTTTGTGTAGCATGTTGATGCTACCTGATCAAGTTTGTAATATCCCTGGACATCTGTTGTAACTCTTTCTCGTCCATCAAATAATGTTTTAACACCTTCAACACTAACACCTTCATAAGTCATGACACATCATCCAACTAAGAAACATGTGAGCTAAAATGGCTGAGATATATTAACATGATTGTGTGCCACCCCAACCTCTATAGATGGAGGTTAAACATAAAATATTGTATTCTGACCCGTCTATAATGGAAACAACTTGTATTTTCCACATGGAATAAAATTAAAAGAAATTTTCCCATTTGCATCAGATTTTGAATGACAAAGCACTTGATTTGGCCAAGGCGCTACTTCAAAACCCTGAGGGCACTTCACCTCATGGACATCATCTAAATAAAGGTATACATGAACACATAAAACAGGGTTACCCTAAGCAACAACCAAGCCATCCATATCATAACCAGGGACAGAAAAGATGTCATCTACTACAAAATTTCCAAAGCCCAACTCCATGTCTTGAGAGCCTCCTTGCACAATTGTTAAGAGAACATGAGAATCATGTATTTGAAAGAGAATATTATAGAAAATATACTCTATAAACCTAAATCGTTGTACATCATGCATAGCCCTATCCTTGCTAGGATCGACATTAGGTATGACATTGTAACTTCTTCCTCGGTTTAACAATTGGCTCAGAGAGCCCGCTCTTTCCACTTCTTCACGTTTGATTTTCATTTCATGGAGGGATACTATGTCATCTCGACACTCATCCTTAAGGAATAACTCTAAAATATTTACGTGGGCAGAGTCAATGTTGGAAACCCATCCTTAAGGAATAACTCTGAAATATTTACGTGGGCAGAGTCAATGTTTGGAATATTTAGTGGCGAGGACTTTACTTTTGATGGTTTCTCCAAGCCCTTTTCATGACGCACAAGCAAACAAAAGAGCATGTCAACACTTTCTACATTTTATTTCCTAATGTCTTCATAATGTAATATTTTAGGTTGAAAACATTGTGCTACTATACATGATTGAAATTATCACGTGCATTCTTGATAGATATTTGCTTGTTGAACTTTACGCAAAGGATGCTTTCTCCAAACTTATTCTACATATCAAACCAAGGCAAAGAGTGAGAAAAATATCATGTTCTTTCCTTTTTGACAAAAATTATAGTGGGATTTGATATGACCTGATATTTTTAAACTTCTCGAGGATTAATGAAATTTATGTATTCATGATGGGAAGCAACCAACCTATATTTACATGGAGTAATATTTGTAAATGTGTAACTGCCTCCCTGCGACATAAACACAGCACTAATGAGGTCATTGTTGGTGGAACTGAGTTCAACCTTCACATTGGCATGACCTCCATTTATCTCTGGAAAAATTTTTGCTTCAATAACTCCCAACAGTCTCCCAGAAATATTGAACCCAATGAAGTGAAAATTGATGTCTTCATTGCCATTTCAACCATTGTGATCAACTGATACATATTTACCCTTTTAAGACATATTCACGAAGTCCTAGAATTTGAATATTTCAGATGTAATTTTTCCACTTGATATTCTTAATATCAAATCCGAAACTATCTCGTTCATCACCAGAGAGCTCTTGAAATAGTTTTTCATGATTGGAGGTATTGAATCTACACAGATATATTAAAAAATTATTAACGTATGTTGCATGATTATCAATCAAAATGTTTAAAACAATACAACACCAAAAAATTTGTATTTCATCTACATTGCACATAATTCACCTTGCTTTGTAGAATGCATCTAGCTAGGAGATCTTTGCTAGGTGCTTCAATTGTTATAACACATATTTTGTAAATGATCTTGATAACCCTGCTATCTACAATATCACTATCATTTTGCAATGATTCATTTTATGTATTTTTTTTATAAATATAGTGAATCCATAATTCTTTAGATTAAGTAACGAATCTAGATTAAATAATGAATCTACTCCTAGAGAGATAATATGCAAAGTAAAATTGACATCAGTAAATTTTTAACTTTTCAAATTACACTTATATTCATCAAATTTCTAGTAATAAACGTAGAGCATGGTTGCAACTTAAGTTGTTTGATAAAATAGTAGTTGTGTCGAGAGCCTACCCATAATTCCCCATAAAGGTAGAGCATGGTTGCAACTTAAGTTGTTTGGTAAAATAGTAGTTGTGTCCAGAGCCTACCCATAATTCCCCAGGGCATCGACTTTACTCGATGTATGGATTACATTTAAAATGTTCAAATATTATTTTTAAAAATTGTTGAATTGTTACGGGATTTACCATCGAAGAAACAACGTGATGAACCTTTGCACCATGCTTTCTTGCGTGTACCTTTATGACACCATTTGCTGAGTGTTTGGCCATTGATGTTAAAGTTGCATTCACAACCATGTTTGTTTGCTAATATCTGCAATTTGAATTCAACCAAAAAAATAACACATTTAAGAGAAAAAGGATAATGGTTTTATTTTTATTAAAAAAGATAAAGTACCATATTTAAGAGAAAAAGGATAAAGGATACGTAGATAATGGTATTTTTGGGTCGAATTTTTGAATTATCCACGGTCATCCTCAAGAAATAGATGGAAGATAGGATCTCCCAAGAGATAAATAATGTGGAGAAGCTCAAGATTTTTTTAAGATAATTAAGAAATGTAAAATCTAAATTTGGAACCATCTTCAAAACATATATGAAAACTTAATCTAGTAAAAAAATAAATAAGATGGAAACACTCTAGAAAAAATCTAAAATTACTTATGAAATGCTTTTTCACACTTTGTTAACAATTACTCACCATATCGAACACAATATCTCAAGGTTGTTGACCTTTACCATAGTGTGTAACAATTGGATCAATCATTCTACAAGTTGAATATTCGATTTAGCTCAACAACAATGTGAGAGAAGCTGCAAGTTGAATATATAGTTTAGCTCGACAAAAATGTGAGAGTAGTTGAGCTTCAGATCAAAAGGCTTCCTCAGCTTTTTCAAATATGGACTTGCCTGGATGAAACCTTCACATCCATTGATCTCGTCGGTAGCAGTTTGAACTTCCAGGTATGTAACCAATATTGGGAGCACCCAACAGGTCTCCATTACAAGGACCTTTGAATGTAATCCTACTTTCTTTCCTCCGGGTTTCACTAGCTCAGTGAATCTCTCTTCCTCTAGTATCCAGCTAGTTGTTGCTCGAAGATCCACTAAAAATCCGGCCTCACCAAAGAGATTTTGATCACTTTTACCCTCCCACAGATCTCGATAGGTGATCTACCCTAGCTGAAACAGTGCCAAGTTCTGAAACAATTCTTTTACATTGCCCATTATCAAGGAAGGATGATTTATAACCCCTAGGGTTTACCACTAAATCACCCAAAACCCCAAATTTACTACCTATACAATTTAAATTATTAAATTATTAACTTATTTGTAATTCAAAGTTTAAATAAAATAATTACAAATCTCTTTACTCTCTTTGAAAATAGAAAGCAATTTTTCATTCAAATAATATTGTTTTAACTTTCAATTAATTAAAATTTATTTTATTTTAATTAATATAAATTGTTTTGTTATTTAGATGTATTTTCAAAGTTATTTGTAATTTCAAAATATAATTATGTTATTTTATAGAAATACAAATCTTTTTGAAAGTAACTTTTCATTCAAATAATAATTTTTTACTTTCCAATTACATAATTGATATAAAACTATTGGCATCTATCTTAATTTATGGATTTACTAAGGGCAGAGGGGATTAAATCTCTTTAGGTTTGTATATAAAGAAAAAATGTTATCTCTCTAGCACTGTAAATTAAGGAATTAAATGATTTAATGATTAATTATAGATTATAATTATTAATTTTATATATTTCACTTTACTTATTATATTTTTTATAATTTACCCCCGACTTTATTTCTTAAAATTTTTTCACATTAAATTTTAATTTACGAATTTTCCTCAAATTAGATATTAAAATTGATTTTCAAATAAAATAAATTCGCTATATTTTTAATATTAAAAGTTAGTTTTAATTTTCCCCATGGTGTAGATTAGTTGATGATAGAATGGGTTGTTAAGGCATTTCTTATGATGTTATTGGTTTAAATTTCCATTATCTCAGTGTGCCATGTGTGAGGCAATGTGGGTACACTTGGAGGTGATTGTGGTAGTAGATATAATCAATCCTTAAATACAAACTAGCTATAGTTGTATATTCTCTCATATAGAAAAAAAAAATTAACAATAATACTAATCACTTTATTTTTTAATTTTATTGAAATAATTATTTATCAAAATAAGATGTTATTAAAAGCACATGATTTTTTTGGAATTAGTTTAGGTGATAGAAATAAAGGAAACTAATTTTCTTGTAAGCATTTTCTAAATTGTATCTCCACTCAAATAGTCTCATAAAAAAATAGTCAGTCTCATAAAAAAATAGTCTTGGCCCTGCCCTGAATGCCTAAAAGGAAACTCTCAAGCAAGCCACCCAATGTCACCCTCGTGGCCCTCTCTCACTCTTTAGACTACATGAAGGATATCCTTGTCTAGGGGGGTAATCCTTAAATGTAAATGTAAATGTGTAATGTTAAACATTTAACATTTTTAATCTAATGTCAGCCCTATTAATCTAATTATTATTATATATAACCAAAATATTAATGTAAAATATAAAGAGGTTTATGAACACTCCAAAAAAAGGTATGGTAAATAAATAAAACCCTTTTTCATATTTACTCCATATGTATGGTAAATAAATAAAAATATAAATAAACTAGAGGTATGGTAAATAAATAAGACCTCTTTTATATTTATTCCATAAACCTATTTTTATCTAACAAAACTCAAAAAAGAGGTTTTATTTAAGTGAAGCCTATGGGCCAAATGAATAAAATTATAAATAAACTAGAGGTATGGTAAATAAATAAAACCTCTTTTATATTTCCTCCATAAACCTCTTTTTATTTAACAAAACTCAAAAAAGAGGTTTTCTTTAAGTGAAGCCTATGGGCCAAATACCATGGGACACATAATTATTAATACCATGGGTCAAATACGATATTTATAAAAGAGGTATGGTAAATAAATAAATATAAAAGAGATATAAATATGTATGGTAAATAAATAAGGATATATCAAATAGGATTAAAAAGAAACATCTAATTCTATACCAAGCTTATGGGCCAAATACCATGGTAAATAAAAGATATATGATAAATAGATATAAATATAAATAAACCAGAGGTATGGTAAATAAATAAAAACTCTTTTTATATTTACTCCATAAATCTATTTATACTTAATAACATTCAAAAAAGAGTTTTTATTTAGGTGAAGCCTATGGGCCCAATTATTAATAATATCATGCAAAAAATAATTTATTAATCATAATATTAATATTAAAAAATTTATTATATTATTACTAATATAATATTCATATTAATATATTGTAATATTAATATTATTAAATTTAATAACTTTTGGGTTAAGTAATATTAAATTTGTTATATTATAATATATATTAATATATTATGATACATATTAACTCTAGATATATATGGGAGGGGAGAACAAAGACATAGAGTGGTAGAGGTGGAGAGATACAGTAAGTGATAACAGAGAGATGGAGATAAACTAAACGATAGGAGAGAGGAGGAATGAAGAGAGAGAGAGGGAGAGGAGTGAGAGAGGTAGAGAAGTCAAATATAGGGATAGGGAGACACAAAGATGGAGGGGGAGAGAGAGAGAGACGGGGGAAGAGAGAGGGTGGTAGGAAAGAAAGGGAGAGAGAGGAAGGATGAGAGAGAGGAGGAGAGATGAACGGATAAAGAGATTGAGTTGGAGGGGGAGAGGGAGGGAAGAATAAAGATGAGAGTGAGAAGTGGAGAGAGAGAGGGAGTTACAAGGGAGATATGGAGAGAGAGTGTGCATGTTTAGGGGTGAGATAAAGAGACAGAGAAGGAGAGATAGAGAGAAGGGGGAGAGAATGAGATAGAATGTGAGAGGAATGGATATAGTAACATACTTACAGAGAGAGATTGTGTGTATGTGATGGGGGGAGAGAGAGGATTGTAGGGAAAATAGAGAGAGAGAGAAAGAGAGAGAGGGTGAGTGATGGGGGAAGAGAAAGGGAGGTAGGAGAGGAAGGGGGAGAGAGGAAGTACAAGAGAGCAGACTTGAGAGAGAGGAGGAGAGAGGGAGGGAGAGAGGAGAGAGAGGGAGGGAGAATAAATACATAGGGAGTGAGATGTGGAAAGAGAGAGGAAGTGACAAGGGAGAGATGGAGAGAGTGTGTATGTTTAGGGCTGAGATAAAAATACAAAAATGGAGAGATGGAGAGAATTGGGTAGAGAAGGAGAAAGGAGAGAGGGATGGATATAGTAACAGAGAGAGAGAAAGAGAGAGAGTGGAGAGAGAGAGGGAAACATATATGGATTTGGAGGGGGATAGAGGGGGAGGTAAGAAGAAAGAAACAGAGAGAGAAAGGTGGAGAGAGATAGAGGGAGTAATAAGGAAGATGAAGAGAGAGGCAGGGAGGACACCACGGGGGAAGAGAGATAAAAGTGAGGGTGAGGGAGAGAGAGGGAGAGAGATTGGAGAAAGGGAGTGTATGTTTTCGGGGTTATGTAGAGATACAAAGGGAGATATAGATATAGATGGAAAGTGAAGACAGGGAATAAGAGAGGGAGGGAGGGACATAGAGATTGATAGATATGGAGTGAGAGAGTATGTGTGTTTGGGGTGGTGAGATAGAGGGAAAAAGAAGGAGATATGGAGGGAGATATAGATATAGATGGAGGGGGTAGAGAAGGGAAAAAATTTCTCAAACTAGATGCAATTGATTTCAGGGTAGATGGTGATTTACAATCCTATTTGATTGCTTTCACTAGATGGATTTATTTTATTGTAGATTTTTATTTCTAATGATATTTGATTTCTTGCACTAGATGCATTGATTTCAATGTATATTATTTCTAATCCTATTTGTTTGCTTGCGCTAAATGCATTTATTTCAGTGTAGATGTTGATTTTTAATCCTATTTGATTGCTTGCACTAGATGCATTGATTTGAATGTAGATGATTTCTAATCCTATTTGATTGCCTGCACTAAATGCATTGATTTCAGTGTAGATGGTGATTTATAACCCTATTTGATTGCTTGCACTAGATGCATTTATTTCGTTGTAGATGCTGGTTTATAATCCTATTTTCTTACTTTCACTCGTTGCATTGGTTTGAATATAAATGTTTATTTCTAATCCTATTTGATTTTTTGCATTAGATGCATTGAGTTCAATGTAAAAGTTGTTCTCTAATATTAGTTGATTTCTTGCACTACATACATTGATTTTAGTGTAGATGTTGATTTCGGATTTTATGTAATTGGATGTATGATGGTACGTTAATTTTAAAGTGATTGGATTAACATTGTGCACTGATTTTAGTGTAAGAACACAAAAATATTAACATTGTACATTGACTTTTGTGTTATAATAATCCAACCTATTAATATTGGAGAGAAAGAGAGACAAGTTAGGATGTTTACTACAATAGCTCGAGCTAAAGATTTAAATGGTTTATGATTTAACCTACCCTTTTCATATAATCGATATAAAACGATGACAAAAGAAACAAGGGTGAAAATAAGAATAGTAGAAGAAAATATTTTGAGATTAATCACAATGAAGACTATTTGTAATTGATTGTATTCTTATTATTCACAGTTTCTATCATTTAACACTATTACATTGTCACTTTACATACAAAATTTTTATTTCATCATTTTTCATCATTAAAATTATTAATAATATTTATCATCTCAACAAACTAAGGTAACTAAGAAAATTTAAAATTAAAATGACCAGATTAATCTCAGACATATTTAGCATCATTAAAATGATTATATTAACATCAGATGAAGTTACATATTATTGATAAAATTAATCATATGTTCGTTAGATTTTCTTTTGCCACACATGGCTAAAACCAGCCTACATCCATCTTAACTTTGGATCTATCAAGTGTTGAGAGGGATCAAATCTCTCGAGGTGCAAACCTTTCCTCAAATTTCATACTCAAAAAAATGTTTTCACCTCGAGAGATTTGATCCCTCTTAGCGCTTGATAGATCTAGAGTTAAGATGGATCTAGTTGAGTAATGAAGGGAAGTTCCTTAATTATGACTAGTGATTTGATGCTACTCACTCTCAAAGTAAAAATTCAGGGATAAGTGTGCGAATAGTCAAACAAAACATGAATTATTAACAAATTTTGAATGATTTTAATTAGACAACTATTCTTATTCATGCAATGAAATTATACTTGAAAACTGAAAGATAAATCTTTCTCAATTAACCATATAACATGAAATGCTAGTGAAGCATATATACAATGGCACAATAAAAATAAAAATTGAATCATAAATTGTCCATACAAGTAAGGCATTAGATAATTCATTCATCGTATTCATGAACATTACAGATTGAGAGTTTGTTATCATCATCAAGAGACCATTCCACAATTTAGAGATCACACACTAATACTATTAACTATGTTTGGGACAACAAAGAGTTATGTGTTTGGGATGATAAATAAAGTAAATATTCAAACTTGTGGTTGTTACTAAGGAAAATGAAGACAAAAAACTTGAATGTAGACTACTTACACATTTGTAACATTCAAATGTCATCCATGTATCATCTGTTTATCACCATTTATAGTTGGCCAGTTTGTAACCATAGAATTGTGATCCAAACGATGTATTTTTATCATTCCAAAGTGTGTAATTACAACTAATGAACCATGGGCAATACCATTACTGTGTTAGCACAATAACCACTATGTATTTAGAAAAAATTACCCTTAAGACTAGAGATCAATG
The DNA here is from genome assembly GCA_000404065.3 of Pinus taeda. Taxonomy (NCBI): domain Eukaryota; kingdom Viridiplantae; phylum Streptophyta; class Pinopsida; order Pinales; family Pinaceae; genus Pinus; species Pinus taeda. The sequence continues at coordinate 31,038 of APFE031349347.1, forward strand.
TAAGTTTTAAAGAACCCCTAAACAATAAGAAATTCCATATATCAACATCAAATATTTAAGAATTGTGTGCATTGTCTAAATAGTGTGCAGAGTGCACCAATAGTGGCACTATTGGGCTTCGATCACTATCTTGTTATGTGTGTTAGGATGTGGCATTTCAAATTAGAAAGTGATCATACATCTACAAAAAGGCAGACAAGTAAACCATCAAGTTAATCTTAAAAATAATAAATTGTTAGCCTTATGAACGAAGTCATTTCACGTTACCATTCATTGATTTGCATAAGAGTGTGGTTAAAATGTCAAATTTGTTCAAAAAATGTAAGAAATAAATATATCAAGAGCAAAATTTGACTATGATTCAAATTTGTAAAGCCTTTTTACAATTATCTATAAAGAGCTTAAATATCAAGGTGTTTCATGCATTCATGTACTCATGTGAAGCTTAAGAGTGTTTATTATGCCATAGATATGTTACCTAGAGCTATAAAATCCAACATGAGTAAGTAAAAATATGATATTGTGTCCTTACAAGTAGAGCGCTAATCATTTTTAATTTACATTAATGATTTTTAATTTTGTCACTTATTATCATGTCATATATTTTAGTCCTAAACTAAATTAGTCATTTAAGTTAGTCACTTTTAGTTGAATCACTTAATATCCAGTCATATATTTTATCCCTAGACTAAATTAGTCGTTTAAGTTAGTCATTTTTAGTTCGGTCACTTAAAATTGTTCAAATTTAGTAGTAATTCACTTGAAATAATTGTGGTGACTAATGTTTTTAGTCACATAGTCACTAATATCTCATTTTGTACTAGTGTATTATGTTGCAGATTTTATCAATATAATATCGTTAGAATACAGTGAAGTTTGTGGAAGAGAGGAAAAATGGTTAATTGCACCTGAGCATGTGCTGAGAACCTTAGAGTTTAGTTCATAGATTAGATTTTTTTTTTTTAATTCATGCCCAATTAATTGATCATTGGATGAATGAGTCTCCTATTATTCTCATTAAATGAGAAAACCATGTTCCTATGTATGTCATAGAAAATAGTTTGTTGTGACAGAGAACTTTTCTTTTGTGTTGATTTTTGAACCACACATTTGTTACAAGTGTTGGGCTTTGGGGATTATATTGAAGAGGTCTATACTGTATATGAACAACACAAACTTGAAACATTGGTATGTGATCTAGTCCATTATCCCATCCAAAATTTTGACTTTGTACAATTTAATGGAATAGATATTGTATATGTTCACAAGAACAAATTTCTTATTGTCTTATAACTTTACTAATTAGGACTCTCCAAAATATTGTTGATGTGCTAATGAGGAAGAAATGACAGAAGAGGAAGCATGAGCTGAACAAAAAAGGATGTTTGTTGAGGCTCATGTACATATGAATAATGGCAATGTAAATATGCCTAGGTAGCTAGAATCAAATTAAATATTTTTTGACCTTGTCTTCTTATTAATGAACTTTTAAAGAATAAATACATTCCTGGAACTATGAAACAAACCCTACAAGAAAAAAAAATATTTAACAAAAATTATTTTTCCTTTGAAAAATAATATCCATGGTGAAAAACTTTATATGGAAATAAAATGAAGTAAATATTTTTTTGGTGCCTGTACTCTCAAAGTGTTTGAGATAACAATAAAGAATATAATTCGATAGTTTTGGCAACCATTATGAAGCATCATTGCTAATTTGTGAATATGGATTTTTGAAAGCTTTCCATAAGGTCTAACCCAACTATTTACCAAAAAATGTTAGTCCAACTACTAATATTTCTTCTTGTTCTATTGTTTTTGGAGTTATGACACCATAAAGCACCCCTTGATTGAGGTTTGTAACCCTTAGTCCCCACGTGTTGCAAGCAAATGCTTTTTTGTGAGAATATTGCACTTTTCTAAGATGATAAAAGAAACTTTCTTGCTTCAAATATGGAAATGTCTATATCGTACTTTTATGAGTAATAGTAATGTACCCTTCTTCAATATAAATGTTAGTAGTTCCATATTCTACAATGGTACCTAGTTTAACCAAATGGCATTCTGGTTCAATTCTTTGATAGCAAAAGGAATGTTTGTGTTTCCAATCACATTGTTAGTTTGATTATACACTTATCTTCCTTTGTCTATAATGGAATAAGGAGAAAACCTTTGTTCTCCAAAGTGTATAAGTGCCTCAAGATCAAAGGAATTGAAAGCCTTTGAAAGGAAATAGAAATTGGAAACATATTGAGCAAAGAGGTCAAGTTGTGTTCTATGGAATTTCTTCCATATCTTTCTTCTCTTCTGAATTGCGATAATGGGTGTGAGAGATCAACCCCAAGTTGTTAGTCAAACAATCTACAAAAAAGGATATCAACAATGGAAAATTGGTATCCTCTATTTGAGAGATGAAAATCTCTTTCCCATCCAAAGTAACCATACCCTACTACAACCATTAATTTCATCCCTTTATGTGCCTCTTCCATGGTAGGGGATGTTTTTTTCACTTCTTTCTCCTTGACAACAATAGTCCTAAGGAAAAATATGGAACATTTCTTATACTACCCTTATTTTAAATAAAGAAAAAGATGCAAGCTTACTACATCCAAACAAAGCCTCTTGCTTCCAAAATGAAATAGAACTCTTCCCTCTTCTAACTGAAATTGCATTAGCAAGCATCAGGATAGTGTTAGTAGCACCCAGATGAGTCGTAATACAAGCCACTGAATCCAAAAAAGAAGTAGGTGTATGTGACATGGGTTCACACTTCAAAGCTAATGTGTCTAACTTAATATAGAAATGGTACGTCAATGCTAAATTTGGCCCAAATGTGAGAATCGGTACATATAGAGAAGATAATCACAGTCATCTTACACATAACATCTACATGACATGATCTAGTTCTTGTGGTTGCATTCACTATTGGGGCCAGTTGCAACCCTTAGGTGACTTTGGTGACAAAGTGGAATTTGGATACTACTTACTCATGTATCTTTAGCTAAAATATGCTAATTTCGATGTTGAAAGCTTCATATATGGATTGTAGTACTCCTATATTTGGGAAGGGTAAACTTTCCACATTGGGAAAAAATTATGAAAATGAGTACGCTTCAGGTTTATGGCTAATGATGCCTTAGTTTGGTGGAAATCAAAGTAATCTACTGGTTTTTATATCATGTTTTAGCTTAAAAAATTTAGGCTATTTGGTAGTGGATTTCTAAAGCTAGTTGCATGGTGGAATGCTTTCTTTTTTTTATTTGGATTGTCATCTTGTACATTTGTCACTTGGATGATATGAAGAAAGATATAGGAATAAATTTAAAATTTTTACAACCCCCTAGTTTTATGAGGTAACTAAAAGTATTCTAATTGATTTGTGCAGGTTTTGTATCAAATGCATTTCATTTAACATTTGGTTGTGGTGTATTATCTTTTTCCTTATTTGTAATCATAGTTTCTAGGAAGAAACCTCGTTATGTGTATTGATATGGGTGAGTTCACTTCTTCTGGGGTGAATTTAGTATAAATATTTTCTTATCTAGCTTCTTTGGATCTCTTTACCCTCCATAACTTTTATATATATTTGCATTAAAATGCTCGTAAAAAAATTTCATCTTCAAGGTTCATTTGTGGCTCAAGTTAGCTATGATATTACTCCCTAGTGTTAGTGTTAGAATCCATATTGAAGGCATGCGAATGCATCATTGTATTATATAGGTTTTTTTATTTTTAACTACTACGACATTGGAAACTTTATTTTATATTATTGTTATTGTTTGCAGTTACAAGCATCAACTGTATTAACATGAATTAAAGTGTATTCTCAAGTAAAATGGAATTAAGTGGTCATGAAATTGTAATACTATAGTAGTGCTAGGTAGTATGCCAGTGCCTAACTAAAAATAAGGGAAAGTGTTTAGTATTATTATAGTGGATCATTTTACTCTGCCTTTTTGCCCTTGGTCTCTCCCATGATATGTTTTTTTCCTTAAAAATGGTTGGACATTCCCTGTCTTTTGAATATGAAGAGAATTATCAAGTTTATATTCTGGCATAGGGAGCAATGGTGAATGTCACAGTTTGAAAATTATATACACAGACGATAATAGTTGTAATATCCATAAATGGTATGCCTATAATGTGTGAAAATTCATCCATGTTTGATGTTTCATTTCTACAAAGTAATGAGCATTTTTCCATGTCTTGCATTTATCTATATGGGTTTGGTTTGGAACTAAGTTGCGGTATGGGGATATGGGTATGAATTCCTCAAATGGAAATGTGACCCCTCAAACAATTTGAAATAGGGAAACATAACATTACAAAATAAGGATATATAACTTAAGAGATCGGGAAACACCATATCACAAAAAATGAAATTTTGAGAGAAAGCAGTGTTAACAAATAATCAAGGACATTTAAATTCCAAGAAATGTTTCACCTCTCTTATATTGGTATCTTCATCATTAGTATCACCCTCTACCTCCTTTTCAAGCATTTTCCTCTTCCTTGATCCTCCAGGAACATCGGTAAATATGGTAGAAAAAGCTCATCATGTCTAATCAATGATTTTTGCTTGAGTGAAGGGTACATTTTTTCTAAGGTGGTGAAAAAGGAGTTCCATGATCAGTGCCATCAACATTGGGGTACATAAAGGGATTAGTGATCTTGATCAAATGACAAATTTGATACCCTTATACATGATAGAATGCAGTGAAAATGTTACATTCCTGCCAATCTTAAAATCCTGAAAATTCTCAAGTTCGTTGAATTTTCAACGGAGTATGAAATTCTACTTTCTCCATATGACAAGATAGTGATTTTGGAACTACTTCCAAACACTCTTAAATGGTTTTTGAAATAATTAATGCTAATGTTAATGTCCTGACATAAAATCTGACATTTCCTTTATTTCCTTTTGTACTATTTTACTTAAATTTAGGTAGAAGATAAAAAAAGGAAACATAAAGGAAATTACAAGCTTTCTCTTTAGTTTTCAGTAAAGGATATAAAAGGAATATGAAGGAATGTAATTTTTTACTTCTACAATCCAATTTTACCATCAATTGTCAGCATTTTTGCTCAAGCCCAGTAAAAAACCAAGTAAAAGAATTAGCTAAACCATTTTGGAAATCCACTGTATTGATGGTGGTATGGCCTAGAAATATGTTTCAAGCTTTAAGAAATGTGTTTCTCATAGGTGGGAGGCATGTCTATTTCCTTAAATCTTTTTCTGGACCATACTACATGTTTCAGTACATAAACACATAGGATATGGTCCTCACCTACATGTATCCTACAACAGAGGTTTGGAAGTGTTAGCCTTTGTGTTTGTTGCCTAGATTTGTCTACATCGATTTTAAGTAGATTTGTTTTTGTATTTTGTTTTCAGATATTTGAAAGAGTTTTATATCAACTCTTGGATTACAATTTTTGATTTAGATTTGGTCTTATGTCAAGGTGCACAAATAAGAAACTCATAAAAGTACAGAAAAGTAAATAATCATGATAACATGAAGGTCATAACAAGACAGATGACAAATAGTCTGTAAGTTACATGCATGAAAAGTTGAAATTAGGAATGTATAGAATATGATAATATGACAATCATAGTAGAAAATTAAAGACACATTTCAGTGAAAACAAAATGTTGAAAAATCCTTGTTCATTAGATTCTCCACGAAAACCACTACAAAACACTTTTGAATATACATGCATGCATTTTGCAAAGAGATTATATTTTCATATTTCAGGTTAACAAGGTAATTGCAAGTATTTTATTCAAACATTTGGTACCCAAGATGAGTCACTACTAACCGATTGTTCTCACAATGATTATGATTGGGATGGTGGAAGAAACAAACTTGAATAGCTCTTGGACAACCATGTACAATGCGTAAAGGCTAAGATGACCCAAAAAATTATAAGATTTTGATATGTATTTCTTCCTTTGTTGATATACATGCTTCACTTGTTGTAATGTTGTTGTTGAAAATAATGTAGTTAAATTACCAGAAAACCATCGTACAAAAATCATCTTTTGAGTTGTTCATTAATGCATTGTAAAGAAAGATATTGATTTTCCCTTTGTATCTTAGATAATTTTGGTTGGGTATACTGCAATTTTTCACAATAAACATATATGAGTATTGGACATTGAAATCAATGTATAGTGATTTATTTCTTACATGTCAAGAAAATTATTTACATTATTTTAAGTTGCAACTAGAATGGGACTTTATCCATGGCCATTGGCCAATATATTATTTGGAAATTTGAAAATGAACTTTTTTAATAAAATACTACTGCAGCTAGTCCTCACTTCTCTCAATTGCTTTCGTCTACCTTGAACTTCCTCAATCTGTGTTTTTCACTGTAATTCCTCTGAGCTTCAACATTCGATTTGGAGGGAAGGTTTTTTCACTCTACCCAAGGTGTTTTAAGTTGTGTAATTGGATGTAATATTACAACCTCATCCAACAAAACAACCTCAAATTCCTTGGGATATAGTATGTTGTCCTAATTACATCAAATTGTTACTCCATGAACTGGATTTGGTACTCCATCTTATTTACACCAACCTATTTATCCATGAATTGGATATGGTACTTCCTCCTAACTACATCAAGCTGTTTTATCGATTTACTTAAATAGACATTCAACAATCTAGTTATTGTTTTTTATGAAGATGTTTGGTTGTCCACATTTTAATATTATGGAGTTGTCATTGTGATGTCATGGGTTCAAATGTTCACATATCGTTATAGTGGTCAATGCATATAGTATGCTATGGAGCTATTTTTATTTCTTAGAACATTGATCCATCATGTGATATTTGTTCACGTGAATGGAGGTGTGTCTTTGCATTGTGGGTTGACCTTTTCATTACATAGCCCATGATATTTAAGGAGGAAATGTGACACTTTAATTTAATGAAGCTGGATTTTTATTACGTTGACTCGTTGAGATTTCATAATGATTGATTAATTTTTTGCAAGTATCGGGAGTATGACATGGATCTGCCTTGAATTGGATCCATTATTTCGTTGGAGTTTTTGGTCCTTCTTCACACTCAAGTGGGTACCTATGTTATTTTAACATTTTTGGCTTGTCTAGTGGATGTGGTTACATAAGAATATTTTTAAATTTGTTTCCTTATATATATGATTAATTATTCTATGATAAATTAGATCTCAACAACTTATTGTTATTTCTAGTAAGGAATTCATTGAGGGGTTTATTTTATTTTATTCCTTGGAGAATTAATGGATCTAGGAAAATGGTTACTTCTTTATGTTGAGATGTTCTTGAAGGTTAAATATTAAGTTCCTAGTGTGTTACTTTCTATGTGATGCTTTATTTTCTAAGTTTATACATTTCATTTGGCTACATCATGGCCACTATTTCCAAACTAAAGAAAACTTGTTTGAGTTTCTTGCTTTTCTAGGAAAAACTAGCATTGACATTGCTAATGTTGAGGTATACGTCGTATAATTCCTTTATAGTCTACTTTACTTTCTATTCCATTTTCTATTGTCTATAAGCCTTATACTTTTAATTGAATATTCTTTCATTTTCAGAAGAGGAGCTTAGTATTGATGGTAAGAAGTAGGAATTGAAGAAAGAGGAGAACCATAACACTCAAGCAATGAATGTAGAAAGAGAGAGAGAAGAGGATTGGTCTAGTGATACTCTTAAATCCAATATACCGCATGAGATCTAGATTGATATTCAAGTATTTAGAGTTGGTGAATTCGCTTCCAATGCCTTGGTAACACGATGTTAATGTTTTGAAGTGATGAAACAATATTTCATGTGTAAATTGTAGTTCAACTAATATTAGGTTGGAAACTCACATTGCAATATTTCACATTTCATATAATATAATTTATGTTGTTGAAATTATTTATTGTTGTACTTGATATTATTTAGTATTGGCATTAACATATGTAGCTTTGTGTTTTCATATTAAATGAACATGCACATTGTATGGCATTTTTTTAATTTAGTCACAAAATCATACTAATTAGTTTATGTTGATTAATAATGAACACATATAATCAATCTAAAACTATTAAATTGGTAGTCAGTATTGATTAATGATTAACAAAAATAAACTGAATATACAACGACTAAATTAGATGTTTATATTTAATACTAATGAGTAAATTAAATGAATATAAACTAGTAAGTGAGTCATTCATATAATGAATATAAAAATACTAATGACTACTTTGAATTATAAATTTGTGATTACAAATGATGACTATTGTTTTCATATATATGACTACTAGTAGCTAATTTACAGTATCCTATAACATGACCCAAATTTAGTCATATTTTTTTGGTCATTAATTGGTTTCAAATGATGACTAAAATTTGCATAGATATGACTATTAGTAACTAATTTATAGTATCTAATAACGCGATGAACATTTTGGTCATATTTCTTTGGTCATTAATAGGTTTTATCAGGTGATGACATAGTAGTATATTTTGTTATGTATTTAGATATTTATTGTGCCAATTAATGACTAAATCATTGAATAAATTAATGATCAAATTTATGACGAATTATATTACTAGATGATAAATTTTGGACAACCAATCAATGGCTAAGCTAAATGTGACTAAAATAAAAAACTTTAAATTAGCCCCTATTGGCCATCAACTAAAAAATGGTCGTTTATAAACAAATTTTAGTTATTTATTAAATGAACAATGGTTCATTGCAACACTCATACAATATTATCTACTAGATCAACAATAGAAAATAACATAAACAAATATAGTGATTAACAACATGAAAGCATATAGATCTACTCATGAATAATTTAAATAAGGTGAAAGAGTAAACAATTGTTTCCTTTCCCAAAAATGCCTAAATGTATGAATACTAGTAACACAAACGTTTCAACAATAGATGATCCAAAGTCACTAATGGCTCATAATTCTCTAAATATGAAGCCTATACAATAGTGCACAAGTCCTTTTCTAAAAAACTTTTAACCCTTTACTCTAAGAAAGGATTTTCTTAAATACATCTAAGAAATAAGTAAATGAAAAACTTGTTATTTCTTTCGCTCATAAAAGTAAATTACAAAACTAAAATCAAAATCTAATAAAATAAGATCATTAAAATCCTTGAGGGATTTCTTCCAGCTTTGGCATTCTAATTTTTTGAAGTATTACATGTAATGCTTCCATTTTGTGCCGTTATGCATAACCTACATAATTAAATGTGGAGGTGAAATCTCCATTTTAGTCTCGCAGTAATAAACTGTTCCTCAATGTCTAGAAGAAGCACTTTTAATAATTTTTATGCAACTTTGACAATCAACTAATAATTGGATGAAAGATTCTAAGGTAAATATATCAACCTCTTTGATTGCATCCTTTATTTCCTTTCTCTCCTTCTACACATATCTTATGAAAGAATCCCCTCTAACTATTTCCCCAATGAACTGAACACTAAGGATATTAAATTCAATGATGAGATCCATAGCGCCATCAAAAAGAACAATACAATAGTTTTGTGCATCACTCATTGAATTTCTGGTGATTTAGCCTTTTCTCCTAACTTCCCAAGTAAGTTGTTTTATTCATCGTTTTTCGTTTTAATATTCATGGGAGATAATCATGCGGTAACTTATGCATTGGTTTCCATTATAATAACCTACTAAACTCATTTTGCACATGTCCATGTTCAACTATCTTATCAACAATAGAATGACATAAAGTATTTTAAATGTTTTGTCGAATTTGAATAGAATAAGAATTGATGGAATTATTCTTGGGCCAATTTCAGATAATACTAGTACAAAGTGGCTAATTAGTTACTATTGTTTATATAAATGACTTATTCCTTAGAGTTGCATTTTAAAGGCTACTTAGATTTGATAAACTATTTCTTTTCTAAATAGTCATTATTCGTAATTCATAATTCATTTGAACTATGCACCCATGATATGGTAATATTAGAATAAATTAATTAATTTATAATTTCACCTTTAAAATTTAGGGAAAATTTCACCGTCTTTGATCAAGAAGCAATCACCCTTAGTGGTAATCAGGCCCACATGCTAGTGAGAATGACCATCCCCAAAAAAGAAAAGGTGTGTTTTGGTACCTAAATTGGGCAATTTCTCTTAATGTGTATTGGGATAACTTCCATGCAACAACATGAACTCCCCTAAAATTGTAATTAATGAATTTTATATTAAATATTTACACATTTTATTGGGTGGACTTGTGCATTCAATAGTCATCCTCTCTCCCTTCTATTTATTTACATTTTTACAATTTTTATATTCAATATACACACATTTCATTGGGTCAAACAATCCTTTTCATTCCTCTCTTTCTAACATTATGATTAAGTATTCCTTGATAATGGATGTTGTGTCCACCTGAAATTTTGGATATCTTCAATATGAATATAAAGTATAATGATGCTAACTTATTTTCAAAACTTACATACCCAAATAATCTATAATATTATAATATATTACATAGCTATCCTATTCACCAACATAGATCCATCTTAAGTTTGAATCTTCCAAGCCCCTAGGGGGATTAAATCACATAATATGCAAACCTCTTTAGGAGTGAAAAAATTGAGAGGAGGCTTGGACTTTGAGATATTTGATTCCTCTTAGCTCTTGGTAGATTAGCAATTAACTTCAAGATGAATCTATGTTAGTTTTTAACAATATTGTTTATATTTATTTAAGCTTCATATCGGACATGCTTATTTGTAATTTTAATAGAACCCTAACAATACAAATAGCTACATACATATGTGTTGAATTTTTTTACCATGTTTTAATAAATTTTTATTTAACTTTTTAATATATATATTATACTATCATATATTACAAACAAGAACCATTATTATTTAATTTATATGATAAAAATGATCTTTTAATTATACTATTATTTAGATGGTTATATATATTTCTTCCAATCTTAATATTATAAAATATTTCTTATCTCTATTTATGTGTATATTAATTAGATTTAATATAAAAATTCCTCTTGTCCCTTTTATAAATATGAATCATCTATTACTTTTTTTCTAATTGTTGAAATGTACATAATAGGAATATTTTAAAGCAATTGGATTGTAATATTATTAATAGATAAATAAACTCTATAATCAATAATTGTATCCGATTGGTAATTGTATTCTTTGTATTTGCTTCCTCAGTCCGTAAATACTATTATTTTTTAATTTTTAATCAATTTATTTTTACTTATATCATTCGGGTCTTATGTATATTATCTTCCCTAATTAATTGTAAATCACCTCCCCCCTTCTTGGGGGCCTGCCACAAACTACATGAACTTTCTTATCTATTTCATAATTTTTTTCTTATTTTTAGTAAAATTTCTGAGTATTAATATTGTTTATCAACCTAACCTATAATTGGAGATGCACAATGAATACTTGGGCTACTTACTTCAATATATGTTCTTAGCATAATGCAATTATATAAGTTGGTATATGCATGTATATGATGTATTTTGAAAAGTGTTAGTTTTATTAAATTATCATCTAAAATTGTACATTTCTATTTAATCTATTGAGATATATATTTAAATTAAAAAAAGATTAATATGTATTTATAGTAAAATTTACTATGTGTTTTTTTTCGAAAGAAAAAAATTGAACTTTTTATTACAAGGATAAAAAGTTACATTGTATATGCCGCAGCATTCATTATGCTCTATAATTTGCGAATCATAGAGCTCATTGGATGAGAATTCAGTCCATCTAGAAACAAGTAGAGAAAACCACTGAGCATATACACGACCTCCTCATATGAGGAAAATTTCAGGCCAGTGCCTATTATAGATGGTGAGCAGCATCAAGAAAATAAAAGGCAAAAAATATAAACAAAGCTTCATGTGAAAATGACCACAGCAAGAACAAAGGAGCTAAACTGGCGGGGTTCATGACTTCCTCTCGTTTTTCTTCTCAAACTTTCACCATTCTCCTTGGGATGGGGTTATAGGAACAAGTTGAAGTGGATTTTCTTTGTTGGGTCGAGGGTTTTCCTTGTCTAAATCTGAGGTGTCTGATGAATGCTGCCTTTTGGTTCCACTGATTTCCATTGTATTTGAATTCTTTCTGGATTGTAATTCCATGGGCTCTTGTGTAGAAGTCTTCTTTGTTTCTGTTTGGATGCTTTCTTTTGGACCAGGTTCTTCCTCTTCATCCTCTTCCTCCTCTTCCGAATATGGATGGGTGAATTTCCATCCCTTTTGTTGATTTCTAGTTTTCTTCTTCCTGCAGCTATTCTTTTTGTATTATGGACATGCATTTTGGAGATGTCTAGTTTGCCAACATATTCTACACATGAAGGTTGTATTTTCATAGTCTAATGACTGCATCCAACTGTGATCTTTGTGTTTCAGTTTTATGCTTCCCGATAATCCTTTATTCAGGTCTACTTCCATGCATATGCATGCAAAAGTGAAAATTCTTTCTTCTATTCTTTGTGTATCCATTTTGATATATCTGCCTATGGAGTTGCCTATGCTTGCCAATACCTTTTGATCCCAGAAATGGAGAGGGATATTGTGAAGATGAACCCATACAAGCATCCTTGAAACAATGAAGGTGTTTGCATCAAATGCTGGGAACCACAGAGTGATAAAAAGAACCAAAGATCCCCAGAACCAAGGTCCTTCCTGAATCACGAGATTTCTGACTTCTAGTGATTGAAATTTGACTATGAGAAACTCTTTGGAGTAGAGATGGATCTCACAGTCTAGAGACCATTTCGTGAGAATCTAATGGAATAGATCAAAGGGTTTAGGCCAAAATCCATTAAAATGGCATATGATGGCTTGCTTTTCATAGTTGTTACATACCTTCTCTACTTTTGTTGTATTGATTGTTAGTTCTGGAGTGTGCTACAGTTGCTCCACTATGTATGGGCTTAGCTTTGTTCTAGCCTGCTTTGGAGCTGTTGGAGAAGCTTTACCTCCTTGTAAAATATGCTTGTAAGATGTTTCTTCACTTCTGTGCTACTGGAGTGGACCTGGGATGTGATTTGATTTAGATCCGCTACCTCCTTCTGTTGGGTTGCCAGTTGCTGCTCCTCCACGTAGTCTCAAATTGAGAATGATTGTAGATCTTAGCTTAATGTTGTAATCCTTTATGGATTTGAAGCCCTGTAGCGATCTGCCCCCTGTTAATAGGTGTTGCTTGCTAGCCGAGTAGCCGATCTAATTTGCAATGTTGTTTTTCAGATCTCTTACACTGTCTGTCCCATAAGCCCAGATCAATGTTGAGTTCCCCTTGGGCGTTCTAACGAAGATTTGGAAGTGATTGGGAATTCTCTCAGTAACGTTGGGGTTGCTGATATGTGACCGAACACCAGTCTGGTGATCCTTCCTTTCCACTGAAATGGCTTCAATTACTCCTACCCCCAATGTCTTATAGAGATTAGGAGTGGACTTTGCACTCAATTTCCTCTACTTCCTGGTTATGCACTCATCTTTCTTCGAGAGCTCCACCAGCCAATGTCACTCTCGTTCATCTGTCATAACCCTAGCTAGCCTCTCCAGGTTAGCTTTAATGGTCTCTTCGACCCCTAACATAGTCTGCTTAATTAATTCCAAATCTACCTCATTTGCCAGATCCGACTCGATCAAATCTGCATCAGGTCTGTGGAACAAGACCTGGTCTCAGCGGCAGATTCCCTTCCACCAGGGTGTAGGCATTGAGCAGGTACTGTGCTTTCTCACCATCCCCTTGATTTCCACTGGGCACTTGTTCCTAGTCGTTAAAGTCTTGATGCAGACAATCTCTACCTTGATCATATGAGCGAAGCTGTGGAGTGGCCATACCTTGAGGATGTCAGCCATGTTTGACCTGTGAAAAAAAAGTCCGCGGCAAAAAAAGTAGATCTGATTCCAGATCCAGACCCTAGCATTGCCCATGGCCCAAGATCTATTCTCCCAATAGCATAAAAGCTTCGATCTCATCCTGGGTATCTCCCCTCCTTTGCTTGCAGATAGTCTGCCACAGTAATCGCCACGTAGTAGTTGCCATTGCTGATTTGCGGTCTCCTTTCAAGTCTGATCTTGGATGCCTGCATCCTCATCTTTACCATGTTATAGCCATCAAAGTTTCTGCGAGGCGATTTGAACCAGGGGTCGCTGGATTTGACAAGAGAAGCCCCAAGTAAGGGTTTCTTCATTATGGGTTGCTCAATATTCAGTGCCAGGATTTCATCTTCTTCGTGACCTCTGATAATCCTCTAAAATCAATTCTTGTTATCAACGATTATGAGGGGATTTGGGATTCACCAATTCAAAAAAAGAAAAATTACTGTGTTGTAAATACATATTTTCTATATATTTTATTATTTATAAATATTTAAAAATAAAATATATCTTGTTTTTTAATATCATTAACATTAAGAAGATTTTAATTTAGGAATAAATTTGAAATAATTTTCATTTGATACCTTCAATAATTTATTATGATCTCTCCAAATAGGAACAAGTTTATCGATAGATTTCTCTTCCATTAAGAATACTACTTCGTCAAGAAGCTTATTGAGGGGATATTTCGATTTACACTCTTGTCTCTTGAAAAGAATAGCTAAATTAAGTTTCTAGTTAGGTGAGGGGATTGTTACTACTCTACTAATAGTTGAGACTAAAGTTGGAAATATTTCAACCTATATTCTCACTAATGTAATTTCCATTACTGATGGAAAATTATTTTCGTCAGTCAATATATTCAATACTGAGATTTGACCTATTATTAATGTGAATGTTTCTATATCTAGAATAGTATTTGTGCATATGATAAAATCTATCAAAAAGATAGCTAGAAAATTGATATTAGAGTTAGCTCAATTTGCAGAGTTGGAAGCCTTCACAAAATTTTCATTTGACCTTGATAAAGTTACTTAAGGTGAATTGGCAAGGGGTCAACAATTATGTGAGTTTCTCAAACAATATTAGTCATCTCCTTTATAAGTAGAAGAAAAAATCACTATTATTTATACTGCAACAAATAGATATTTAGATATATTAGAAACATCACAAGTGAGAATATTTCTTGTTCAGTTATGTGAGTATTTGATTAATAATAAACCTTAGTTGAGAGAAATACATGTTCTACTAGTAAACTTGTAGAGGAATAGAAAGTCCTTTTGAAAGAGGATCTTAATGAACATAATAAACTTTTTTTACTTCAAGAACAAAAATGAATATTTGATATTATAACACCACTTGATATACCTCATACAAAATACATAGTATTATTTTTTTTATAGTTTTTATCAACATGTAGGAGCACAGGAATTACTTATCACACACTCTTTAATTGATTATCACAATCATTGAGTGAAGTAACCATAGAAATGGAATAGCTCTTTATGTAAAGGAATAATCATTAGTGTAACTTCTTAACATAATGCATTCTGCTGCTACTTTTCATCATTAACATTCTTCATAATCAATGTTTATTGAAAACATGATGAATGGCATGGTTTACAACATTATGGTTTCCCACATCGATACTAACTTGGAGACCCTGAAAGGAAAAACCAACAAAGATTTATTTTATTAAATGTTTCATTAGGGAGTCCATCGCTTGTCCATTTTTGAGATATTACAAAAGAAACATAAACTTTCATTCGAGTATTTCAACTAGAGGCCCATACATTAAACATGTTGTTGTGTTTCTAAAACGCATTACCCATAAATATTACAGAACAATATCTTTGACGCATGATTGTTTACAACAATAAACTTCTTCCGCATCAAGCATCACCATTATCAAACCATCCAAGTTAACAATGATTTTCAGTAAACCATGTCTCCCATAATAAAACTACATTTTGTGATTTATCACTCTACATGTATTGTTGATTACATACAATGATATCATCAGCTACAATTGTATTAGTTATAAACCATAATTCAATATCTACAAAATATATTAGTTTAGAAATGTCACTCAATTCCTAGTAAATTATGATTTCCTCCATGCAACCATTATTGTCAAAAAAATCCATAACATCATGATTACTTGAAATATCAATTTATCAAAAACCAAAACATTATGGCATTCTTTACAAACAAAATGTGAGAGGATCCAAATCTTTCTACCTCAATGGTTTAATTGTTGTGGGTTGTCACTTTCATGTAAGAATACTAATAACTTCTACATATTATATGTCTTTCGTGAAAGAAATTTCTTGAAAATACATAAATAAAAGTAAAATGATAATCATAACTAATATTTTACTTTTAACTTCATTATTAAATACATAACCATAACTATGTAACACATGCAATGTCATAACTACTATTTTCAAAACCATACTTTTACTACATTTAACATAATGCAAACCATGGGTAACAATCTACTTGTTCCATTTAATACAAAATCATTCTTGTTATTACCAATGCAATAACATAGGTTATTAATATAAAATACAACTATTCTTTTTATCTTTATTTCCAATGAACTATACAAATTCATATGATTATAAGTAGACGTCTATTTTATCAATATTTCAAATGCGTTAAGCAAATGCATGTAATTATAAAATCATGGTTATTTTATTGTTATCTATGTAAAAAGTTATGCATTAATAAAACCATGATTATATTATTCTCATGAATGCAAAATCATATGCATTAACCCATGCAGAGTCATGACTATTTTATTGTTACAAATGCATTAGAAAATGCATTGCCAAAGGTTATTCTTTTGTTTGTAAGTAAAACAATTATAAACTAATTGCTATATTGACCCAATTGCAAATCGATTAACCAATGCAATACCGTATAGATAGTAAAAACATGTAGGCTTCATATAAATGTCCTTCAATAGAAGGCGTGCATGCCCATATAACAACTAAGTAAAAATCGCCATCCAAACAATAAAAAAAATAGAGTTCATGTACCTGTTCATTACGTTAAATCATACTTTGGCACATAAGAAGAGAGGTAATATTTTCATAACAAAAGAAATCATTAGCTTATGAGTGGGAATCATACCCCCAAACCCTTGCATGAATCATTTTTAACATTATTTTTCATACTATGAAACTACCAAGACACCGATTGTTTCTATGAACTTAGACTGAGATGTTTGTATAGCGCTTTTAAAACACAAGAATGCATTGTCCAAATCCCACAAAATTGTCACTTTTGATTTTTGCACATGGCATAATATTTCTTACTTCCAAGAACATGTCATCCTTCTCTTCCTAAATATAAATAAAGCTTGTTATTCAAGTAGCTCCAGTCTCCTCAATAGGGAGGGGAGAAAATAAAGTCGGTAGGATGAACATGGTGGAGGCAGTAAAAGTCAATGGTAAAGGATTTCTTTGAGAATAACGAATTAAAATACTTGTAAGACAATCAAAATCTACTTAAACTTTGTGTAGAAAGCCTCACCACAATCTCAATTGGAAATTCATATGGAAACTTTTCCCACAAATTCTCCATGGAATTGCTCTGCTAATTTTCAGAGGAATTTATCAAAAAATTTCCCATCCTTGCATAACAAGAAGCATTATTCGCTTTCTATACAAGCAACAATTTCTTCTTTATTCTCCATTTTAATAACAAATGAATACTCAGAGAGGAAGAAATAAAATAAAATGTAATGGTAGGAGACAGAAAGAAAATTAATCGACTAACAAAAGCCAACAACTTATCATAATTTCAGCTAAGAGACATATATAAATAGGTAGTTGTAAACCACCGAAAGTAAACAAAAGTTTCTATCAAATTCTCAACACCATAAATGATTCTTGATGACAACTAAATGAAACTAACTGTTTCATATGACATCAACCACATTAATCCAATAATATTTTTCATATTATTGGAATCAAAATGTGAAATGTTTCTCATATGACATCAACCACATTAATCCAATAATATTTTTCATATTAATGGAATCAAAATGTGAAATGTTTCAAAATTAATATGCATGTTCCAGGGATATTACAGATCACTTAAGTGGGATTATTTTGAACATGAAAAGGAGCTTAATAATTTATTCCAATACATTACATAATAATTTAGAAGAATTGAAGAGTATTATATCTAATAGGATTTGAATCTATGTCAAATGTTTAGAAGGCCTTTGTCTTATCCATTAGAGGATGGATCCTCTTTCTCTCTCCTTCATTTTTTACTTTCACTCTCTTTGACATACATTTTCCCGCTCGACCTTTTCATTCACAGTGAATTTATAAGATAGGAAAAGAATGGAAACTATTTCAAATTACAACAAAAAAATTATTTTGAGTGAATCGTTAGATTATGTTATATACTTAATCAATTTATATCTACCTATTATATACATATAGGAAGATATCTATAAGCAATTAGCAGGAATTGAACCAATATTTTTAGCTTACATTGCTAGCTTCGAAGGCTAGGGGTTATGGTCAACATTGAATATTCAATTCCTCTTATTTATAACCAAATATGAGAATTTCATGTCATTTGACTGCTTCGTGGGGTATGCAGAGTGGCATGAGCAAAGAAGAGAAGTATTTATATCAAATCATTGTGAAAGGAGATTTCAATTCCTTTCTTTCTCTTCTTTATTTTCCCTTTTTTAATCAAATCCAAATTTCTTATAGTACCTGTGGAATCTACGTTAGTTTCTTCCCTTTTCTCCACTTCTCCTTTTTTAGCGAAGGGCATAAATCATAAAATACTTACTTTCTAGATGATCCTATTAGAAAGAGGAATTTTAAGAGCTCCAAATAATCACATATATTTCTAGTTACTATGTTCCCTATTTCTACTAATTCTGAACCCCAAGAGAACAAATTCCATTTACCTTGAATGAAATGTCAATAGCCCAGGTATTCAAAGTCATCATTATATATCTATTCACCATCATTTTGTGGTCCTTCCATCCATAAATTGAAGTTTTAGTCACAATGAAAATATATCTTTGGATCCACATAGATTTGTAATCTAAGTAACATTTCAAACATTCTGTGTTGTTATCTTGGAACCAAAAATGTGCCAATGTTTCACCATTTCAGACCCAAGATGTTAATTCTTGGTATTCATAGGGAAGGTTTTTATCCTATCTGAAAATAAATATTTAGATGGATCAAAGATCCATGTCAAAATGCTTCAAATATTCTAGTTAATAATGTATAAAATCACACTTTTACAACTAGATTATACCCACCATAATCCAATTGTAGCATATAGATCAACATTTTGATTAATCAATAGGAATATGAGAGTTTATCAACCTCTATTGAAAGATTTTATCAATCATTACCTCATTTTCTTTTCCAAATATGGCTCATTGTAATTGTATATTACCTTTCTGAATTGTTGATAAAACAATTGTTAATGGGCCCAATACAACCAAGAAAGTGAAAACAATGAGCTACATAATAACTTCTAGATCCATTTTGGTTTTCTTTCACTCTCCCGCTGACTATATATATGAATAAAATCTTGTTGCGATCAATCACTTTTTTCTCTTCTATTTTGTCTTCTTTCAAACTTCTACCAATTTCTGTAGTTTTTTATCATCAACCTATGGCCCTTGAGCAACTGATATCATTACAATAATACATAAAATAGATAGAGATCCCTTTAATATCTCGATAATAAAATATGATATTGGAGAGGAATAAATGGACTAATCCTTTTCATGTAACTCTATTATTCAAAATGATTGAGGATGGAATGAAGAGATCATAATAGAGGTTTAATTTTTGATAACATTTGTTTTTGCTTTTACAATAAGTATTTTAGCTCTCAAATTAGGTAAAGCATTGTACAGATGATTTTTTTCTTTTCTTGGCTTGGTGGATAGTGGGGCCAGGAAGGATTTAAAAAGAGAGGAAAATGAATAATTATTTTGAATTAAATGAGCAATACAATTGACCATATTATTTTTTATACAACTAAATAATTACAATATTCATTATATTCCCAATACAAATGGTAGATGCTATAGTATACACCTTTACTTTACCATTAATTTTGTAACAAATGAATTCTTCCATCTTGGAGAGATGGATGAGATAACCAAAGTGTTGAATTTCTAATCAATAGTGACATAATCCATATTGATTATTTGAATCCATCTCTATTTGTTCATCCATGCATAATTACATTTGCATTTATATTAAATATAGACAAGTTGAACCTGACCATTGAAGTCATTCTTTGATGAAAATATGTAGAATAATTTATACCTATATTGCATATCTAAAAAAGATAGAAGTATCATATTCTCATCTTGGGGCATTTTAAAACCATTTAGAAAGAAGAAGTCATGTTTATACTACCAGTCTATTATAGTTGTAGACCTAATGTTAGAAATTGGTACATAGAAGAAAGAATCTCACTGCAAATTTCAACAATACGTAATCCACAAGTACAAGGAAAAGCATGCCTAAGAAAGTTAAGATAGTCATTGAATTGACAAAGGTTGTAATTAGAGAAGTTTGATACAATAGTTTGCAAAGGCAAATTTCATATTATTCAAACACGTCAAACCCAAGAAGTACATGAAAACATTAATAATATAAAAGGATTCAAATCACCATGTGAACAAAGTCACGATATAAGTCACCTATGTAATTATGCAGTTTCTTTTATTTTCATATATGTGCTTCAAACAAGAAATTGTCTAGCTTAAATCCACTATGAACAGACTTGCAAGGTGGGGAAAAAATGCTTAGCTATAAAATTTTTTATAACTATTCCTTTTTCATCTACAAATTTTCTAAAAGGATAAGTGTTCATTGTTGTCTCACCTCCATCATGCCCATTATGACCTCCATTACTAGTGTAATCGTGAAAATTGTGGCTAAATTCAATTGTTATTTTGAGAGATTTCCAATAAAGCTTAATAGTTAGAGAATCTTTATTATGTTAGGGTAAATTTGACTCTATCATTCATAGTTTATGTGTTTGATAATTTAGTAAACCATGGCTTTTCTCATGGTATTCTAATGTAACTCCATTATTTGTTGCTTTTGTTTTTTCCCATTGTTTGTTGCCTTTGGTTGTAAAAATATGGAAGTGTTCATTGATGTCATAATCAAAAGTTGCCCCATTTTTTGTTGGGTGTAATCCAAATTAGGTGAACAAACATTTTGACTGCTATGAATTTGTCATGATTTATATTTATTTGTGTGCCTATTATAGTTATAGAGATAGGCGTGTCTATTTTGGAATAAGGCTTCCATAATTTTAATTTAATTATCAATAATTATTAGGTGGATGGTAGGATTTAACCTCCACTAAATATTTTCGAATATTCTTAGTAATAGTCATAGATCGAAGATTAAGATTTATCTCAAAAGAACTTATGAAATTTTCTATTTTTATTAAATTCATTAATTAAAAAAATGTTACATGAGCATATGTAATATGAACATGATTTATGTTCATGTGGTAAGATGCCTTATTGGCCCATGGTATTGTAACAAAGTCTATTTACAAGTTAAGAATCTCCAAGGTAAAGTGGCAGTGAATCTCCATGGTTAAGAATATTGTTATATGTTTCTTTAAATGTATATATGGTGAAAATTATTTTTTATTATTTATTTTAATATTGGAAATGTGAGATGTATCATGAGGCCACTGTTTTGATGCCTATAAAATTTATTCAAATTAGATAGTTACGGTAGTTATGTATATCTCATTTTTTATAACAATTAGCATGAGAGCTTGTAGGAACTTCTTGAATAATGGATAAATAGTTCTTATTAGTGGTATAAGTAGATTTATGTCACAACCCAAAATACAAGTCATAATTCTAACACCGGAAATAAAAAAAAAATTCCTTTCTTACTGATTCTACACATAGTGAATGGGTACATTTGTTGAACCCCTCGCTCATAGCGGGATTTACTAAATATATATGGTATTACCATACCAACTATGAACCATGGTGGAGTTAATATATGCATTACTATTTAACACTCACCACCCTCGGCGTAGGATTCAATGGCGTCCAGCACCTCTATGCAGCCAACGTACTCCTAACGTGTACTGACCTTTAATGCACGTTAACGGAGAGGAGGATAGCTGGACCTGCCTCGAAGTATTCCACCCCGATCCGGATATCGATCTCGGAAGTTGGTAGAGGAATTTAATGCTGCAGACAATGTCTCGATCTCCTCCGGATTACTGATGGAATTAACAGTGGTGATCGCAAACCCTCGATCGAACGGTGATGATTCGCTTGCCAGCTATACAGTAGCTTTTAGGGTTTATGAAGTTATATGATATCGAGAGGGTTGTCTCTCGAGGTTCTGCTCTCCTACAGTCGAATATGGCTATCCGCCTTCAAACGTTCACCGCAGGTTTCAATGTTGAGGTTTTGGGTATGCCTCTTATGCCCAGAAGGTGATGTAAACTCTCGGTGCTCTGCCCTGAACCCAGCTCATACTCAGGTAATCCCATTTTTGTTCCAATATAATGATAAAAGAATTTACAGGGTTCTGTTAAATTTGTTTCCGAAATTGTTTTTCTCATCCATATTGTTTGTTTGTCAGGGTTCGATGAGCTTCGCCGCGGCTAGGGATTACAGTACCATCACCTCCAAGGAACAATCTCACAGGTAAGCACTGTGACCCCTAGCGTAGGATTTAAATGAGTAAGGCGATGCCGGAAGAGAGCGTTAATTTCTTTATCCTTATTGTCAGGTGATTTCTACTGTTTTCTGTCGGAAAGCATGAATCATTATGATTCTGCTTAGCTGAGGACGCCATCCATAGCTCGATGCCAGGATTCTGCCCTTATAGGTCCTCAAGGCTACGGCGATACTTTCGCGCCTTGAACAGGACTCCTAATTTATATTGCTATACGCTAAATGTATTTATCTAGATGTTTAAACTCCTGGTTAGAAGATTTCTTTTTGATTCTGTAAGGAAGGTCTATTTGGCGAACTGCTATGTTTTATGACTCATCCCGGTTGCGCCTTTTGAACATTTAACATATGTATGAGCGTTTATCTCGTTGTTGGTTTATACCATATAAATAAAGCTTTGTTCCAAGCGCATATGTGATTCCTCGGTTCCTCCTTTTATGTATAAACACTGAGTTTCTTTATTTACTTTCACGTCTCTATTAAGACCCGGCAAGGGTTGTTTAATCCACTATTTATTGCATGATTTTTTGCTCTGGAAGTAGCATGTATTTGAATTGCCATTACAATACTTAGAAGTTAATCTGTGAATAATTGCATGGTTACTCACTGTAACTAGAATGTATATTCTTTATTCGTTCTGTCATTGGTTATGCATATACTGTCCGGTTGCTACCCTTAATGTACTCGGCGCCCAGAAACAGTGGCTACTTCTTTTACCATTACTGTTCTTATGTTTTGGTCTCGACAGATTATTTCGTTTATTAAACGCTGGTATGGCAGCCTCTATGGTTTCGCTACAGAATGTATACATAGGATACTGGATGTGAATTTCTCTTTTACAAACAGTTTTAACTCTAACTTTTACATGGTTTCCATACATGGTTTGTCCGGGATCTTTTCGAGGTTTTTCCTAAATGTCTGCAACCTCATAGCTTACATTGTTTTTTACGTTCGAGTAAAACTTGTCCCTTTTACGAGGGTTATAAATAAATTTGTTGGTTGCTATGGATTATTTGACAATGTATGTGGATATTCTGTGTTTTCTTTTTCGCAGAGAAGAGTATAATACTTATTTCACGATGTAATACCTCGGTTGGTTCGACTACTGTGTGGAAAATCATTCAGACACAGGTCCCACCAAATCTTGTCATTATTTGGTATTGTGCTGCTTAGTTCGTCTGTTATCATTTCCTTTATTTGTTTATTTCATTACTGTTATTAATTTAATGGCTCCTTCCTGCTTCCTTAACATGTATTTCCCTTCGATAATTGTTGTGAATTTATGAAGGGTTCCTGGAATTTGAACAAATACTGAAACCGACCGAATCCATACAGTCCTTCACTCAGGTTTCATTTAATGATTAAGTCTGTTGCATCTAATTTATTTTCTTCGTCCTGAGCAGCATATACTTATTTCCTTTCTGACATGCTGGAATTATTTATCAAGATACCCTATATCTTAACTTAGAGTCTAAATAATATCTCAAAGAACATAGAAGTGCCCCAGAATATAAAACTGTAGCTGTACTTACCTGTACTGCCACGCTTATAGTCTTTTGTGCTTCTCCAGAATGGAGAAAAATAATCTGTTGCTTGTTCTCCTCCCAACCACGAGATTAGTCAACCAGACTGAATCTCCCCCCAAGCTCATTTGCCAGACCACTACCTTTAGCAAATATAATGCACCACTTGTGCCTGTGCTATCTGGTCCTTACCAGACTTAACACTCTCTTTTCTCCTTCAGTGCCTTCCTTTTTCCCCGTTTGTTCCTTAACAACCCGGGTCTTTTCCTTTTTCCCTTTTTCTATGGAAAGAGGAAAAGCAGTTAGGGTTTTCCCCTTACTTGTTAGCAACTGTTTCTTTTTTAATCTGGCAAGAAAAGAGAATAACTTCCTCACAGAAAGTTACTATGTGTAATTACTCAATTTATACTCAACTTTTGAATTAATAATATTCAAATCATTTTCAAGAAAAACAATAATCTCTATTCCATATTTTACCTACAATGGTAAAAACAAAAGATTTATTCACATAAGTTATCCGGTCATTACATCTCCTCCCCCTGAGATTGGACACCGTCTCGGTGTCTTTCAGCCACGAACAGAGCTGGATAAGTTCTTTTCATTAATTCTTCATCTTCCCAAGTGGCCTCCTCAGGTCCAAAATGTCGCCATTGTATCTTAACTTGGGTAATAACTCATTTCCGCAGCTGCACTTCTCTCCGGTCAAGGATGCTCAGTGGTTTGACCAGAACCTCTCCTTCCGGTTCGACCTGCATTGCACAATTTCTTAAGTTAGTTTTCCTTCAAAACTAATTCTTTATCAAGTTTTATTGTAACAGTAACTCCCACCTAAATATCCTGCCATTAGATTACATGCTTAGGGTCATAGACATATTTCTTTAGTACTGAAACATGGAACACATTGTGGACCCAAATGTGACTTGGCAGGGCAAGTTGGTAAGCCACTGGTCCAATCCTGGCCAAGACTTGAAAGGGTCCACAGTATCGGGGTGCCAATTTGGCACACCCACTCCACTGTAAGGTACTTCTTTTGGCCTGAATTCTGATATAAACATGGTCCCCAACTTGGTACTCTTTGAACCTTCTTTTCCGATCAGCAAAATTTTTCTGTCTATCTTGAGCAGCTTTCAAATTAACACGCACTCTTTTCACCATATCTTCCATTTCCTTAAGCATTTCAGGTCCTAGACTCAGTCTATCTTCGGGTCCTCCCCAGCTGGAGGGTGTACGACATTTTCGGCCATACATGACCTCAAATGGACTCATTTGCATCGAGGTGTGATACCCATTGTTATACGCGAATTCCACCAGATGTAAATACTCTTCCCACAATGTAGGTTGTTGCATGACATAAGCCCTTAACATGTCCTCCACCACTTGGTTCACTCGTTCCGTTTATCCATCAGTTTCAGGATGGTATGCTGTTTTGAAGTTTAACTGGGTTCCTAAATCAGTGAATAGTGTTTTCCAAAAGGCTGATGTGAATTTCACATCATAATCGGAAATTATCGTCTTTGGAAGCCCATGTAACTTGAACACGTTCTGCATAAAAATATGAGCAATCTATGCAGCTTTATACGTGGATTGTACAGGTATAAAATGTGCAAATTTACTCAACTTGTCTACTACCACGATAATGGAATCATTGTTTCTTTTTGTCTTAGGTAACCCAGTGATAAAATCCATGGAAATGATCTCCCATTTCCATTCTGGGATAGGTAATGGTTGTAACAATCCTGCTGGATGCTGGTGTTTTGCTTTAATCTGCTGGCACTCTAAACATCGTGCCAAGTACTCAGCAATGCTTTTCTTCATTCCCGGCCAAAAGTAATCTTTTCGGATTGCAGTAATCATTTTTTGGTACCCCGGGTGACCCACATAATGACTGATATGGAATTCATCCATAATCAGATTTTTAATTCTATTTTGGTCTGGTACATATAACCTTTGCTTGAAATATATCATCCCAGCATCATCTAACTCATATTCTTGTTGGCTTTTCTCGTTGGCAGATTGTTGTATTTGCAGTTTTAGTTGTTGATACTCAGCATCTTGGTCTGAAGCTTCCTTTATCATCTCCAAAAAGGGACTTTTCCATCCACTAATGGAAATTTCATACAAATGTTGTATTTTCCGACTTAAGGCATTTGCCACTCAGTTTTCTTTTCCCTGTAGATGTTTTATCTCAAAATCAAAGCCGCTTAAGAAGTCCACCCACCGTGATTGTCTAGCGTTTAAAGTGGGTTGGCTGAAGTAGTTGGTTAAAATATGGTGGTCGGTGAGCAGCAAGAATTTCCTGCCCACAAGATAATGCCGCCACATTTTTAAGGCTATGACGGCAACTAACTCCAAATCATAAGCAGAGTATTTCTGTTCATGCTCCTTTAATTTTCGAGACTCGTATGCAATCACTTTGCCTTCTTGCATTAAAACTCCTCCTACTCCCTCTTTGCTTGCGTCCGTACATACCACATAATCCTTATCAGGATCAGCTATACTCAAAATAGGTGTTGTGGTGAGTAGATGTTTCAATTGCTCAAAGCTTTTCTGGCAGCTCGGGGTCCAATGAAATGCTTTTCCCTTTTTCTGTAACGAAGTAATGGGAAAAGCTACTTTAGAAAAGCCTTCCAAAAACCTCCTATAATATCCAGCCAATCCCATGAAGGATCGAACATCTACCACATCTTTTGGTACAGGCCACTCCATTATGGCCTTTATCTTTTTCGGGTCCACTGCAATCCCATCCTTTGTAATTACATGACCCAAATATTGGATTTCTTCTTTAAAGAAATCACACTTACTAAACTTAGAGTATAGTTGATGTTCTCGAAGGGTCTGCAATACCATTCTAAGATGTTCATGATGTTCTTCTATGGTGCGGGAATATATCAATATATCATCAATAAATATCAGCACAAATCTGTCCAAATAACGATGGAAAATGTTGTTCATTAAACACATGAAAGTTGCAGGGGCGTTGGTTAGCCCGAACGGCAAGACCACAAATTCGTAATGACCATACCTTGTTCTAAAAGCTATTTTAGCGATATCTTCTTCTTTAATTCGGATCTGATGGTAGCCTGATCGCAGATCAATCTTAGAGAACATTGTCGCACCTTTCACTTGATCAAATAGTTCATCGATCCGAGGTAAAGGATATTTATTCTTGATGGTCAACTTATTCAACTGTCGGTAATCAATGTACATCCGGAGGGTCCGTCCTTTTTCTTGAAAAATAGTACTGGGGCTCCCCACGGAGACATGCTAGGACGAATGTAATCTTTATCTAGTAACTCCTGCAACTGCATTTTTAATTCTGTCAGTTCGGGTACACTCATTATATAGGGTGCCCGTGACACTGGTGCTGCTCACGGTACCAACTCAATGGTAAAGTCTATGTTTCTTTTTGGTGGTAATCCAAGAATTTCTTCTGGGAATACATCTGTGAATTCTTATATTACAGGAATATTGTCCAGGATAGTTGTTTTATCCTTAGAATCCGCATAACCCACCTGGATGGCATAGACCTGGCACCCTTTCTGTATACATTTTACTAGTTGGGTTGTGGTTATTGGTCGAACCTGCATAGGTCTTTTAATTCCTTGCATTTCTTTTCTGGTTCCATGGTGATCTCTAAAGTAGATAATCTTGGTTTTACAATCAACTAATGACCAGTGCTTTTCCATCCAGTCCATACCAATTAGAATATCATAGGAGCCAAGGGGAAGCATGTTCAAGTCAGCCATTACTGGCTATCCTGCTATAGTGAAGGAGCAGTCATTAACTTTGGCTATCACTCGCCTTTTGGCTCCTGTAGCTAATTGTACCAGCCATGGGTTTTTAAATTTAACAGATTGTAAATTACAACGTTCCACCACTTTTGGGCTTACATAACTTAGTGTAGCCCTGGGGTCAATTAAAACAGCTATAGTAAGGTCTGAGATCTTACCTTCGAATTCGACCATGTTTGGCTGATATTCTGCCTGCCGGTCTTCCAAAGCCGCATTAATCTTGGGTACACTGCATCCTACTTCGCTGACTGTTGAGGCTTCGTGAATTTGGGATAACTGTTCAGTCCCCTTTCGCTGTGGACAGTGTTTAATGTAATGGGGTCCCCCACAACCCCAGCATTGCACTAGGGGTCTTACTGCCCCTTCACTGTCCAACCGTGCATGCTGTTCACTGACTTTGGACTCATTTGTAGGCCTAAATTTGGACGTAGTTCTTGTTGTAGTTCTGCCATTTAGTCCTTTGCCATTCCCCTTACTTCCACTGCTGTGATTTCCTTTGTTGTTTCCGATTGACTTAAAGCTCTTTTTCTCATTCCATTTTCTGCTAGCAACTTCCCCTTTTTATTTGCTTTGCTGATAACAGATTCTGGCCTTATGGATTACCTCATCCATTGATTTTGGATTGTCAAATTCAATCCTCTCCCGCATATATGGCGGTAAGCTGCTAACAAATCGTTGCACCTTTGCTTTTTCCTCCCTTATATATGGCACATAACGGAGTAAGGAAGTGAAACGGGTGATGAATTCATCCATAGTCTGCTGCCCCAATCGCAAATCATGGAACTCTCTTGCCTTTTCATCGTAGAAGCATTCAGTTAAATACCTCTCCTTAAAATATCTTTGAAAATTATCCCAAGTAATGGTCTGCTCAGTAACTCCTTTTACGATCTTCACTTCCTCCCACCATAAGGTGGCCTTTCCCTGTAGCTAAAAAATAGCCAATCGTGCTTTAAGATTGTGGCCATATTCATAGAGCTGAAAATACTTGTTCATGTTGATTAACCATGCTTCAGCTGCTTCTTCTTGTTCTCCGTCAAAATGTGGTGGTTTAATTTTGCGGAATTCCCCTTGCAGTTCCACCCTTTGTCTTTTCGAGGTTTGTTGTTCAAATACATTATCGGAACGTTCCTCCTGCTCCTCTGATCTTTCAGGGGGTATATGGTGGTTCTGTTCTTCAAACATTCTCTGCTGCTCCGTGCTAGGATTAACTGGTGCTTGATTCTATCTGTCGAACAAACTTTTCAGAATTATTTCTTGTTCCATCGTTAATCGGGCATTGTCTTCCCGTAGTCTAGCCATCTCGTTCTTAAGCTCCTATATTGTTTCCAGAATTGCTTGATTTGTAACTCTAGCCTCTTCCCCAAGTTGTACCCACATTTCAGGATTATTTTCGGGGCCAGGTGCTCCCTGTCCCATCACAGGTCGTCGAGTTGTATTATCTGCTCTCCTCATGCTGTAGTTTCCGAAATTCCTGATCCTGTACTTCATCAAAAAAAATTTAAAGGGTCATGATGAGGAAGACCTTACCATACTACTAAATGTTTATATATTTTATACAATGTCTCTACGTGTCATTTCTATCTTACTCAGAGGCCTCAGTTCTGTAACTGGGCTCTGATACCACATGTCACAACCCAAAATACAAGTACATAATTATAACACCGGAAATAAAAAAAAAAATCTTTTGCTAATGATTTTACACATAGTGAAAGGGTACATTTGTTGAACCCCTCGCTCATAGCGGGATTTACTACATATATATGGTATTACCATACCAACTATGAACCATGGTGGACTTAATATATGCATTACTATTTAACACTCACCACCCTCGGCGTAGGATTCAATGGCGTCCAGCACCTCTACGCAGCCAACGTACTCCTAATGCGTACTGACCTTTAATGCACATTAATGGAGAGGAGGACAGTTGGACTTGCCTCGAAGTATTCCACCCAGATCCGGATATCGATCTCGGAAGTTGGTAGAGGAATTTAATGTTGCAGACAAGGACTCGATCTCCTTGGGATCACTGATGGAATTAATGGTGGTGATCCCAAACCCTCGATCGAACGGTGATGATTCGCTTGCCAGCTATATAGTAGTTTTAGGGTTTATGAAGTTATATGATATCGAGAGGGTTGTCTCTCGAGGTTCTGCTCTCCTACAGTCGAATATGGCTATCCGCGTTTAGACGTTCACCACAGGTTTCAATGTTGAGGTTTTGGGTATGCCTTTTGTGCCCAGAAGGTGATGTAAACTCTCGACGCTCCGCCCTGAACCCAGCTCATACTCAGGTAATCCCATTCCCGTTCCAATATAATGATAAAAGAATTTACAGGGTTCTGTTAAATTGGTTTCCGAAATTATTTTTCTCATCCATACTATTTGTTCGTCAGGGTTTGATGAGCTTCGCCGTGGCCGGGGATTACAGTACCATCAGCTCCGAGGAACTATCTCACAGGTAAGCACTGTGACCCCTAGCGTAGGATTTAAATGAGTAAAGCGATGCAGGAAGCGAGCGTTAACTTCTTTATCCTTATTTTCAGGTGATTTTTACTGTTTTCTGTCGGAAAGCATGAATCATTATGATTCGGCTTAGCTGAGGACGCCATCCATAGCTCGATGCCAGGATTCTGCCCTTATAGCTCCTCAAGGCTGCGGCGATACTTTCGCGCCTTGAACAGGACTCCTAATTTATATTGCTATACGCTAAATGTATTTATCTAGATGTTTAAACTCCTGGTTAGAATATTTCTTTTTGATTCTGTAAGGAAGGTCTATTTGGCGAACTGCTGCGTTTTATGACTCAGCCCGGTTGCGCCTTTTGAACATTTAACATATGTATGAGGGTTTATCCCGTTGTTGGTTTATACAATATAAATATAGCTCTGTTCCGAGCGTATATGTGATTCCTGGGTTCCTCCTTTTATGTATAAACACTGAGTTTCTTTATTTACTTTCACGTCTCTGTTAAGACCCGGCAAGGGTTGTTTAATCCACTATTTATTGCATGATTTTTTGCTCTGGAAGTAGGGTGTATTTGAATTGCCATTACAATACTTAGAAGTTAATCTGTGAATAATTGCATGGTTACTCACTGTAACTGGAATGTATATTCTTTATTCGTTCTGTTATTGGTTATGCATATATTGTCCGGTTGCTACCCTTAATGTACTCGACGCCCGGAAACAGTGGCTACTTCTTTTACCGTTATTGTTCTTATGTTTTGGTCTCGACAGATTATTTCGTTTATTAAACGCTGGTATGAGAGCCTCTATGGTTTCGCTACAGAATGTATACATAGGCTACTGGATGAAAATTTCTCTTTTACAGACAGTTTTAACTCTAACTTTTGCATGGTTTCCATACATGGTTTGTCCGGGATCTTTTCGAGGTTTTTCCTAAATGTCTGCAACCTCATAACTTACATTGTTTTTTACGTTCGAGTAAAACTTGTCCCTTTTACGAGGGTTATAAATAGATTTGTTGGTTTCTATGGATTATTTGACAATGTATGTGGATATTCTATCTTTTCTTTTTCGCAGAGAAGAGTATAATACTTATTTCACCGTGTAATACCTCGGTTGGTTCGACTACTTTGTGGAGAATCATTCACACACAGGTCCCACCAAATCTTGTCATTATTTGGTATTGTGCTGCTCATTTATTCTATTATCATTTCCTTTATTTGTTTATTTCATTACTGTTATGAATTTAATGGCTCCTTCATGCTTCCTTAACATGTATTTCCCTTAGATAATTGTTGTGAATTTATGAAGGGTTCATGGAATTTGAACAAATGTTGAAACCGATCAAATCCATACAGTCCTTCACTCAGGTTTCATTTAATGATTAAGTTTGTTGCATCTAATTTATTTTCTTCGTCTTGAGCAGCATATACTTATTTCCTTTCTGACATGCTGGAATTATTTATCAAGATACCCTATATCTTAACTTACAACCTAAATAATATCTCAAAGAACATAGAAGTGCCTCAGAATATAAAATTGTAGTTGTACTTACCTGTACTGCCACGCTTATAGTCTTCTGTGCTTCTCTAGAATGGAGAAAAATAATTTGTTGCTTGTTCTCCTGCCAACCACGATATTAGTCAACCAGACTGAATCTCCCCCCAAGCTCATTTGCCAGACCACTGCCTTCAGCAAATATAATGCACCACTTGTGCCTGTGCTATCTGGTGCTTACCAGACTTAGCACTCTCTTTTCTCCTT
Organism: Pinus taeda; assembly: GCA_000404065.3. Classification (NCBI taxonomy): domain Eukaryota; kingdom Viridiplantae; phylum Streptophyta; class Pinopsida; order Pinales; family Pinaceae; genus Pinus; species Pinus taeda. The sequence goes on from APFE031349347.1 coordinate 63,229, forward strand.
CAGTGCCTTCCTTTTTCCCCGTTTGTTCCTTAACAACCCGGGTCTTTTCCTTTTTCCATTTTTCTATGGAAAGAGGAAAAGGAGTTAGGGTTTTCCCCTTACTTGTTAGCAACTGTTTCCTTTTTAATCTAGCAAGAAAAGAGAATAACTTCCTCACAGAAAGTTACTATGTGTAATTACTCAATTTATACTCAACTTTTGAATTAATAATATTCAAATCATTTTTCAAGAAAAAATAATAATCTATGTTCCATATTTACCTACAATGGTAAAACAACCAGGGTCTTTTCCTTTTTCCCTTTTTCTATGGAAAGAGGAAAAGCAGTTAGGGTTTTTCCCTTGTTAGCAACTGTTTCTTTTTTTTTTAATCTCTCAAGAAAAGAGAATAACTTCCTCACAGAAAGTTACTATGTGTAATTACTCAATTTATACTCAACTTTTGAATTAATAATATTCAAATCATTTTCAAGAAAAACAATAATCTATGTTCCATATTTTACCTACAATGGTAAAAACAGAAGATTTATTCACATAAGTTATTCGGTCATTACAATTTACTACTTCAATACCTAGATATGCAAAGAAATGCTTAGATCAGAATAGATGGTAAGATTTGTTAGTTAGATATTTTAACTACATGGAGGAGATACAACCTCTAAGTGAACGAAGCATATGGGTTCTCTATGTTTTTTGGTTTATAATCATGATTAATCATAATGTGCTAGTTAGAGACTAGGTGATCACTTGAGTGCAAATAAGGTTTGAAGGTGGCATCAAGGTGAGAAGAGCTTAATAGCACATTTGACATGATGTATCCCTCTCACTCATACAAGGGATGGAGGATCAAATTGATGAAATACTTGAATACATACGAGTGTGGCAAGTTTACTACTATACTAACTTGAAATTAGTTTGTTCTAAGGCTTTTTATTCAAAAATAAATATTATAGTGTGTAATTGCATTGAGTTATATATAATCAAGTTGTGAAATGGACCACCTAGGCACAAGGATGGTAGGTGTATTCATATGATAGTTTCAGGAGGGAGGAAGGGGGCAACAATATGATATTTAAAGATGGAAAACTAGTAGATGCTTGTTGTGTCTTCTTGTGAATGGTAAGATCCCTTTAATAAGGGATTGATGGGGCAATTAAGGTAAACTTTACTTAGTCAAATTCAATTTACCATTTTGGGTTTATGGTATTCTAACGTAATGTAACCTATTTAAGTACATGATGGCTCCATTGTTAATGTATTTTGGTCATTGTGAGGGCATGGTTATAAAGGAGAAAAGTGTAAAATGTTAAGAAGTTTTCCCATGTCATAATAAAAGGCCTAATGATTTTTTGGTGGAGATAGCCCAAATTAGATGGAGCACTTAAATTTTCTCATATAAATTTGTCATGATTTGTGTTTATTTGTGTGTTTATTATTGTACTGAAATAATCTTCTAGAATTTTAATTTAATTATCAATAATTATTACGTGTATAATAGGAATTTACCCTCTACTGAATACTCTAAAATATTTTTAGTAATAGCCACATATCAAAGATTGAAATTTACAAATTAAATTATACATTTTAATTTTTTAATGCAATAAATTAAAAAATATCAATAATCAGATTTCCACATAAGAAACTAATCTATAATTATACATATGATAATTAAAACATAAATTTGTTGGATTATTATAAATTAAATTGTTTTTTACCCAAATTTAAAAAAACCCAAATAATACACCTACACACCTATAGAATAAATATACATAATAAATATACAAACTGATATAAATGTCACACTTTAAATAAATACATATAAAAATAATTTATTACCAGTTACTCTACTTCCCAATTCGAATCCAGATTACTTCGAGCCAAAAAGGTTTTTTCACATGCCAGTCACCCATCCTCTTGAAATTGTCGTACCCAATCGGTTGAAATTGTAAGATCTAGTGGGTTACCCTACTTCGCAATTCACAGTGAGATTATTACAAGTCAAGAAGCTTTTTCAACTAGTCAAGAAGCTTTTTCGACAAGTCAATAAAGCTTTTTAATAAAGCTTTTTTATCAGCGACTTTCACTGGAGTAGTTGAACTGTGTTATTTTCTTCCTTTAAATATTTCTTTTAGAGAATTTTGTGTAAAATTATGTGGAGATTGAGATTTTCTATGAAATTATATGGAGATTGAGATTTTTTGAAATTTTATTTTAAATTAATCCATTTAATTCACCAAAATGTATTTTTAAGAATTTCTTCTCAATATTAAACTTATTTATATAAAATAGTTTACATGATTAAATATTTCTGTTTTTTAATATAATATTAATTCATTTTTACAAATATTTAGTTACAATTTTAAAGAAAACTAAATTGAGTGAGTGTTTCTTAGGGATTTTTAAATTTATTTATATTAAAATGATATTTACATAATTTATATAAAATATGTGGTTAAAAGAAAGACTGAGGATTGATTTTTACTGTATAAGGATTCCATGTGTACTGTGGGAAAAATGAAAGGTAAATTTAATACTTTCAGAATTTTATATTTTAATATTTTTGGTTTTTAATTTAAATTAATAAAAATTAGTTAATATTTTAAATTTAAATTAACACAAATTAAATTAATATTATTAAATTTATTAAATTAAAATATTAGTTTTTAAAATTTTAACATTCAATAATAATAAATTCAGAAAAATAAATAAAAATTGATATGTTAAAATTTTTGATTTTAGGGAAAATAAATTTTATTCCAATTTGTTAAAAAACCTTTTTTTAAAATAAAATTAATTATTTATACAAATGTTATTAATAAAATTAGTTAAAAGCCAAATTTTTATTTATATGTCACGATACAATATTAATATTAATGTTGAAATGGATAATTTATATATTAATAAAAATATTCATTTAAAGCTTTTATCACTAATTACATCTCAGTGGCTTTCATGTCATAATCTACCAATTTGACATTTTCTCTTTCTCATGAGTGAGTGCCCTCCAAAAAGAATTGGCTAATGTCCGATAACCAAGTGTTGAGCATGTGGCTTAGAGAAGCTTACGTTAAAAGTAAGACATATACGATCACATAGAACAAAACCAAAAGAAGCATGGAGAAGTAGAGAAGGTAGAGCTGGAAGACATCATCAAGATGACTAGCCATGCTTCTCCAATACTGGAACCTCTTCCAAACTAGGCACAGACCATAATTGTCATCATCTCCACGTTGGGGCGTTCTTTGGGCATGGTGGCAACTTCAGCTCTTGGACACATAGCATGAGGTGCCAGCTTCAGGAGACAACTGCACCGTGAGGTGAGGTGTTGACTAGGACACTACAAACAACAAAGATTTGGCTCTGGAATAGAGTAGAGCTCTGCCTGCAAAATGAGATTAGACATCTTCCAGAGCCTTCCTCGCCAATTTTTATAACGACATAATAGATTTACAACCCTGCCATGTGTACCAAAGGAGTTATTGCATTGAAGTTGCAGAGTGGCGTCCTTGACATGAGGCTTGAATGCATGACAAGGTCGTTAACTAGAGTTTCATGTAAAGGTCGTCAATAGAGAAGATCAAGGCTCATAGATTCCTATGCCATGGGTGCCTAGAGAATGTGACATGACCAATGATGTCATGCTCATCCTAAATTACACCTCTAATATTTCAAGGTTGAATTTGAACTTAATAATATAAGAAAAACCTAACTTTGAAATTCTAATATATAATGGTGGAATTTGATAAAATAAAACTAATTAAAACTTCTTTTTAAACAAATACTATTAAAAAATTTAAATTAATATAATAGAATCAATAAAACTCCATACTTCTATTTGAAAATTATACAAACAGATATTTTATAGACTATTCAGTATCAATAAATTATAAATATAACTATCTATACACCATAAATTATTTATATTAAATACATACCCGTATGAACAATATTAGTTACTTAACTCGCGCCTGATTGTATTAAATTGACTAATATCACCTCATTGCATTGCATAATAAATATTTCGCTTTCTTATCGTCGACTACACAGGGAGGTTGGTTTATATAAAGAGAAAAAAGAAACTGTTAAACCAAATTTATCAAACTTTTCTTAGATAACGATAGACGATAACTTTTTTAATGAATGAACAGATTTGACAAAGTTACAGAGTAATCCTTAGACTAACCAACCTGCTGTATACTAAAGACAAAAATAAACTTTATAAACAGATACAAAATTCTACTGGTACCTGTAAATTTCCAGTAATAAAAAGTTATTGATTGAAGTTATATCGATTTGTCATTTTTTGTTTCAGACATTTCACATTTTTAGTCATTTCACCGCCATACTATTACAAGTCCATATCGATTTGTCATTTTTTGCTTCAGCCATTTCACATTTTTAGTCATTTCACCGCCATATTATTGTAAACGAAGCTATACTACATAGCCTGAGACACCACCGCATACATCCTGTCGTTGAATATACATTCAGTCAGCCATAGTGAAAGACGATTTCTGAACTTGGCTCACTCATGGGTCCAATCGGAAGCAAAATAAAACTGTAATAATTTGAAGTCAACTTCAGTCATATGTCCGTTCATGAAAGTAAACAAATAGAAGTTTATTTGCGTGTATATTTTTTTTGTTCCCTGGTTACAATCCGTACAAAATATGAGTTAGAGTTGACAGAAAATAAATAATGATGAGATGTTAGAAAGTGTTTTGGTAATGCTAGAGAGGAATAATCATGAGATGCTAAATAGATGTTCGACATGGTGTATTAGGATGAGAGGTTAGAAAGTGTTTTGGTAATGTTTGAGAAGAATAATGGTGAGATGCTCAATGGAATTTGGAAATGGTGTATTTTTTGAATGGCGATGGATTTTGGAAATCGTGTATTTTTTAATACGGATGGATTATGATGTTACGCTCAAGATTTTTGGTAATGTCATGGTGTAAAAATCTATAAATATATTCTCAATATTAATTACTAAAGGTAATATTTTAAAGATAATGAGGAGAAAAAATTAAAAAAGAGAGCCAATTATTATATAAAATATTTCTGGGAAATTTTTTTGAGAAAATTTTTGGTCTAAATCATGTACATATATTATTGAAATACATATATTTTCAATATTAATTACTAAAGGTGATATTTTAAAGATAATGAGAGGAAAAATTAAAAAAGGGAGCCAATTATTATACAAAATATTTCTAGGAATTTTTTTGAGAAAATTTATGGTCTAAATCATGTACATATATTATTGAAATACATAGTTAAATCTTAAGAATCATAAAAAGGATACAAAGGAAAAAAAATCTCATAGTCCTAGATTTGAGTTGGAGGGTAGTTTTGAAATGGATGAGAAGAATGTTGAAAGAGGTGAATTTAAGTAGCTTTCAACAAGGAGATAAGGAGATGACCAAACTTTTCCATGTAAAAAGTACATGTCAAGAATACAAATTATTGAATTTAGGCTTCTGTGATCCATATCAATTTAGAGAAGAATCTTCGGCGAAAATCACATAGAGATAATTTTGTGGACGCTTTTGAACCAACGTGGACACTTTTGAACCAACCAGTGTGGTTCATCATCATGACAAGCTGAATGAGGAGATCTTGCTATGCATTATAAATAGATTGGGCATAACATCCACGTAACGGCTAGAATTTCACCGAGAAACGGCTAGTCAGACCAAAATATTTATATAAATATTTTGGTCTAACTAGCCGTTTCTCGGTCAAATTCTAGCCATTATCTGGATATTCTGCAAGATCTATTTATAATGCCTAGCAAGATCTGCTCATTCAACTTGTCGTGATGATGAACCACAATGGTTGGTTCGAAACACGTCGAGAAAATTATCTCTATGTGATTTTCGTCAAAGATTCTTCTCTAAAAGGAATACAAATATTGATGTTTTGTTTGAATAAGGTTCACATGACAAATCTCTTTGCATCAGTGCTAGTCAACAAACTTCTAGATTATCACAATGCATGAGTAGGTTCTAATGGTCTCTCTTGAGGTCTTAGTGGAAATAGAACCCTAGAAAAACAATAATATGTTAACTCTTTAACTCTGAGAGATGATTAGAGGTACTTGCAATGAATTTAAAGATGGTGTAAAGAATGAAATGTAGGAAAGTGAGTTGGTTTTCCAAATATATTTTTATCTATAAAAATTGTGTTTAACTATATGAATTTTGAATTTTCCTAACACCAGTATGTTATTTTTCATGCATAATATCATGCATATGTTTTTGTTAATACAACTTTTGAGTATTTAAATGATGCTATCTGCTACAAAAAAATTGTGGAGTTGTAGAGAACAAATCCTTCTTGTGCACAACTATTTTTCTAATATGTAACAAGATCTTTCATTATTGTAACCTAAAAAGACTTTATCATTATTAAACAATCTCCTTTCTAAATTGTAATCCAATACATCTAAGTTTAGAGTCTCCAAATTTCTCCTTAAATCTTTGAAGTTACTATAAAACATATTTATACTTATTGACATGTTTAATTTAAAAATTATAATTTTGAAAATGTATAATAGTGGTTTTATATTTAGTTGAAGATTGATGAATTTACCACTTTTATTTTAATATATATCCTATAGTAATAATGCTTTGACCATAATTTTATAACAATATTTTGATTGATTTTATATGGAATTCTATTAAAATTTGGAAAAATAATAAATCTAAAATTCCAGTAATAAGAACCTTCCAAAACATTAAGCTCTAGATTTTTACTTTTGAACTAAAAAAATAGGCTCCTATCATATAGATACATAACTTGATATAGATGTTTGATGTTTAGTTTATTTTGTAATTTATTTTCAAAATCATAAATTTAAGTTTGAAATAGTAACTATTGAATAATTTAGATGTTCAAAATTTTATCAAGTATTAAATCTATTTATATATTAAAAAAACAC